>CATIWJ010057561.1:0-10032 GCA_949640765.1 Croton laevigatus | reverse complement strand
ATATTGGCGCTAATTTTAGCAACCGAAATATTATCGGTTACTAAACGGTTGCAATTTTCGGTTGATAATCGGTTGCCAAACGGTCGCTATTAATTTTATTTTATTTTCGCAATGACGGTGGCTATTCGGTTGCAAATCGGTTGCTATTTAGCAACCGACTGTTTTCGGTTGCAAATCGGTTGACGAATAGCAACCGATTATAATCAGTTGCAAAAATCGGTTGCTATATTTTTATTTTCTTGTAGTGGAGAAATTATTGTTTTAAAATAATTTTGACGAAGAAACAAAAATAAATATGAAACAAGAATATTTATGATTTAAGAAAATTAAGTTTTGATAAAGATTTATATAAAAAAGTTTTAATAAATATTATGAAATTAATGTTGGTTTTAAATAATTCTATGAAAGGTATATGACTAAGAAAAATAATATTTGATAATATTATTGGAAAGTATTTGATGAATAAGCTATGAATATTTATTATGAATATGTTAATAAAAATACCGTATTCATCTAAGATAAATATATTTTTGATAAAAATATAGTGTATTTGAAATAAGTATATTTTTGATAAAAAAAAATAAGTTAAAAATTTACTATGAATATATTTTTGAGAAAAAGACAATGATTTATGATAAAGATATTTTTGTTAAGTAAATGTTGATTTTTGAAAAGGATATTGTGATGGTATTTATTTCAGAAATTCGGTAAATGTGCGAATGATACAGTAAATATTTTATGCTCTACTTAGGTTAAGTGAATGTGATAAGGGAATGATGCATCATATACTTAGCAGTACTGCAAATTGTTGAATAGATTAAATAGTGATACAGACTGAGTCGTGTCACAGAACAAATTTTGATATTGATTATATTGAATTTTGAATGCGGCAGTTTGAATTGAAACATAAAATTCTAAATGTGCGTGGGAAAATATCATGCCATACAAAAATTCAGACAGTGATCTTATCTCTGTGTTCACTTAAATGCCTAGTAGAGCTAACCAAGCTAATCAAGTATGATTTTAAATAAAGCAAGATTTTAAATAAAGCAATTTATTTTATTAAGTGATTTATAATATTTTAATATTGTTTAAAATTATATATGTGCATTTAAATTATTTATGTTTTTCATTAGTTAAAGTATCCACTAAGCGTAATCGCTCAGCAAGTTTGGTTAATTTTAAACTTGTAGGTTTTCGAAAGATGTGAAAGAAACAGGAACTGTCAAATGGCGTCAGAGCCCGAAAAACTTAGATTGGCATATACTGTGAAGATGAATATGCAAAGCTAGAATAGAAAAAGAAAATGTACCCATATTTTGTAATTAAATTTAGATTATGATATGTATACCATGTAATATGTAATGTGGCACAACTTGGTTCGGCTATAATTGGTCGGATTAAGGGGTGTTACAAGCTTATTCTGGTTCTAAGTTCAATTTAGTTAAATTTAATTCATTTTATATTGTGATATATTTTAACATATAGGCCATCAAATTTAATTTATTATTTTAAAAAAAAATCCTACATGCAATGTGACTAATCAAGCTAATTAACCTAAAAAAAAAAAAGTTAAACTACGTGTTTTTATAAAATAAAAAAATTATTTTATTAATAAATTTTAATATTAAATATAATTATCTCAAACTGAAACATCTTGAAACATCTTAAAAAATAATTTTTTTTTATCAAATACAAAAACATTTAATAAGTAAATTAATTAAAAGCTATTAAGTAAAATCTACTGTTAGGTGCCGGTATTTCCAAAGCAGCTCTTGCTATTGTAAATAACGGTAGATTTTAATGGTGGCTTAAGGGTTAAGGATGATATAATAATCGTGATATTATAAAATAGAGGCTTCTCTAACAATAACAAAATAAAATTGTTGAATAAATTTAAACTCAAAATTTAAAGATCCATTATCCTTTATTTATAAAAAGTTTATATTAAAAGTTTGAGTTTGAATTGAATTTTAAGTTCATATTCTGATTATGTGAGAGTAGCGTTGTTGACAAAAAAAAAATTCAAAGTGCAATGAAGTTGAGAACTAAAGTTGCAAAAAGGGTGAACTAAAAATCTAAGTCAACTTGAAGGGTCAATTCTATAATTTTTTAACAGTCAAATGTCAAAGTTAATGGCACAGTGATGTTAGAGTAATTTAGGCTAAACGTCTGATGTTAGTGCATTTTTACCAAACTACAGAGATGAAATAGTAATTATGTTAGTGTAAGCCATAGGTCCAACTCTTCTTGTAATTGGATTGTATTTAGTTAATGAGAATAATTCATTTTTTTATATTCCATATGCAATTAATTTGATGAATTTCCTTGAATAGTTATTCTGCTTTAGTTATCGGATATGTGATTTGAATAGTAAAACCTAAAGGATTAAAAGAATACTATTCTAAATATCCCTAATCGATTATTATCATGGGAATGTTAATAAACTAAGACTAGTATATACTCTATGAGATGATCCTGTTTGACGGGTCATAGGATATCGAATATCGATTAGAGATACATAGTCTGTGTTAGAGAAAAGCGTACTGGATCGATCCACTTAATGAGAATACATGTAGAAAATGTCATAAGTATTTCTCATACAATGCTTATACTATAATCCTTAAACCTAAAATTGCTATGGGTTCTTAGGTAGTTTCTCGTATGCTTTGACGTATTGCTTAACGTGCCTGTAAAATGGTTGCAAATATTGATACGATTGGGTATAGCAGGAAACTATGCTAGGAAACATGAGTAAAGTGAAGGGATTGCCACACTTTCTATGAGAAAGAAGATATCACCGGCCATTTGATTAGTGAGACTGGGTAAGTGTTATGTATTTATCTGAATTATTCAGTATCACTAAAGAATCAATAAAATGAATTAGCAATAATAAGGGTGACCAAGGACATGCCTTATGCTAATCATTGATATCTATTGGCAAAAGATTGTATAAGATTATTATATGCTTTTGTCGATTCGATTAATTGACACTCGATTTCAATTTGGGTAGTTATAACGTTTTGCTAGATACCAATTATAATTTATGGGCTTAAATGATGTTTAAGGCCATTGCCAACATTGAACGAGCTTTTTGGATTGCACACTTAAAAGGATTCGGGTTGAACTTGAAAATTTATGAAATTAGGTCCAACTAATTGATTAATTAAATAGTTTAATTAAATTAAACCCTATTTAGAATAGGGATTGGACCGAAAATCAGGATAAGATTGGGAGGTTTTTGGTTTGATTTGGAATCGAAACCAAACATCTAATCGATTTTGATTTGGAATCAAAATCGAAATCCGGTTCCGTTTGAAACAGAAAATAAAATAGCTAAGGGATAAAGATCACCGAATATTTTATCTCTTATAATTTTATCATTCGGTTTTTAATTATCAAAAAAGGAAAGTCTCTCTCGTTTTTTGTTGGAATAACCGAAGTTCCATGTTGAGTGGGACATTATCATTACTTTATTTTGGATTTTCAAGTTGACAAGGAGTCAAAAACATGAAAAGTAATGATGATATATTATTCTGTTTCTATTTCTTCATTTGCTATTGGTATTTCAAAAGTTTTGAAATACGCAAAAACCGTGAGTGAGTTTCGGTTTTGCGAGGGAACGAAAAAACATTACGTTTCTGAAGAATAGAAGCCGAACTTTTCTGGTTCTTGATTTTCGTTTTTGGTTTTCAAAATCCTTCTACCGCGCAAGCATGCTTTTGTCCTCCCTTTGTTTACTGTGTGTGTGAAAAAAGAGGGGATTGTACTTAGCATCCCTAAGTCAGAATCGGGTTGTCAGAGCATAGGGAGGTTCCAGTAACCAAGGATTCTGCAGGGAGCTTACAGAAGCACTCTTGTAAATTTCTAATCATCTCTACACTTGATTGAGTTGATTAAAATTGGTTTAGGCAGGTTTTTCTGTCAAATTATTTCTTCCGCTGCTATGATATTGCTTGCTATTTGAATAAATATTACGTCAATTGCATGTAAGAAACCCAACAAATTATGGCTAAATATCAGTCGTAATTTTTCCCTAAATAGATTTTTTGTTTACTATCTATTATTTCCAAAAAATTATAAGATTGATGTAGAAATATTGGTAGAGCTTTGGATAACATAAGGATTTTTTTGATCATAAAATGAAACCTAGGAACTAAAAGATATTGGCCATCAATATTTTAATGAACTCTTTTGGAGGTCTTTTTTTCAAAAGGATGATTTTGGCAATACAAAGTTTTGCAAAATGTATGATTTAATGCATGACCTTATCACTTTTGTGGCTAGGGGAGAGGTTACTTCATTAAGTTCAAATGAATCCTCGGACAAAATATTCGACATTAATCATATTGCTCCTTGAAAATCTACATGCTGCATAAGGTTCTGCAATGTCATATTCCTACTTGAAAATCTTTGGAACCATTACTAATCTCAATTCCACTGTAAATTATCATTCAAAATAGAGATTTTGGTCGCCGGAGACATAACAACTGTAATCCCAATTTTCTAATCATGACTCAGAATATGAAATACCATTAACATAAGAAGGGGAAGACCATATAAACATTCAGCATACAAGACATTGGATAGGAAAATAATATATTCAAAATACAGGCAGAGAATGTGGAAGAACAAAGAATTTGATGAATTATAAATAGAATTTGGTTAGTTTGTAGATGCATTTATCTGCATTGAACTTGTTTGTAGTATTAGAGTCTGTTAGTAAAATATCATTTCTATATTGATTTACGGTACATAGTTCTTCTACTTTAGTCTTCCTACGATTTTTTTGTAGTTCTTCTACTTTAGTCTTCCTACGATTTTTTTCGTTTTGCCACAAAACGTATTAACTTAAGAAACAAAACGCAATGCACCAATAAAAATTTGGAACGCAGTAGCTCAACAAACAAAACGCAGTGAGCTGAAGAGCCATCAATACAGTATGCTATTTATAATAAAACGTAGCGTTACAGCATGAAGTAAAACGGGGAGTGCAAAGCTATAAAAACAGATTATTTTGAAATGCTGGAGCAGCCATACCAAAAACCAGTCTTCTTCTCATTCTTTTGGATTTCTTATCAATTGCAAATCATTCGTTATTTCTTATGAAATCTCTCTTCTAGAGTCTCAAATCTTCGAACTCTTCAGTTTCTTGTTTGGATTGTTCAATTTCATGTATGTATTGTTTTTTGCTAAGAAATCTTTAAGCAATTCTCGTAGTAAATTTATCAGTAGGACTTACAATATAACATAAAGAAACAATGCTTAAATTATGCTAATAATTGATGATTAAAATAAGCATTGTTCCTTAATTTAAAGATTTGAGAATCATGTTATAGGAGTTGTTTAGCTCCTGAAAGCTATTGGGCAAACATAAATTATCATATTGTTATTGGAATCCTAACAGTTATTAGCCAGTAATTTTTAAAGTAGCCAATTACCATCATAATTATATTAAAAAAAATATAATTAAATTATTCAAACACAAGTTAGAACATCTTACATGGGACAATAGATTGCTTTACAACTTATTAACAATCACTAAAGTCATAACATTTGTTATTAAGTTTGAGGCAAAGATGACATCTTGAGGAAGAGCAATTGCTCTGAAATAATTGGAGACACCAATGCCTTCTTGATAGCCTGCTAGCGCAATAAGAAATTGTCCTACAATGAGCTCTATCTTACATGTAACCTTTCCAACAATGAGTATACCTCTTGAAAAAAAACAAAGTACTTTTTTTAGTAAGCACCTCCTACATAATCTTCTGAAATTAATTAGGAAACCTAACTAATCCTAACACTATGTTTGGCGAATCATAATTGAGCTATATCCAGTGTACTTTTCTCTTGTGCTTTTTCTTGTACTAGCTGTTACTCAAACTTTTGGCTTTTCTTGTTCATGAGAAACAAGTCCTAGAAGACAATTATTACTGAATTGAGCAAAGCTCCTTTAGCTATTGTTATTGTTTCTTTACTAATTTTTTTGACTAAATTTACAAATCAACTCCTCAAAAATCTAAAGAAGACGGTCAATTAAATCATGTGTTGTAAGTGGATGTAGCAATTTCGGAAATTGATAAGAAATAAGCCACTGCAATAATTGTCAAAGAAAGGGAAATCATAAGGGATTAGTGCATACAAAGGTATTAATTCATGATGAATCCATTTTTACTGGAAGCACTAGCGGTACAAAAGGCCTTGGAATTGATTCAAGAAAAACAACGGCAAGATTGTGTGGTAATGACGGACTCAAAAGCAATTGCATTTGCGGTCCAAGGTAAAGTTGATTGCCGTTACCAAGCTAGGGACATGGCAGAGGATATTAAAAAAATTGTTGTTTTCTTAAATCATGTATTTTGTAAATTTGTTAATAGAAAAGTCAATAGGAAAGCCCATAATTTGGCAAAGCTAGTATTGCTGATAGTTTTAGTTGTAATACAATTGCCCAAGCCAATTTAATTTGTAATATGCAAGCTTAATTAAATGAAAATATCTTTGTTAAAAAAAACAATTAAATCGTGTGTTATTTTTTTAAAAGAAGAAAACTTCATTTAATAAGAGCAAATGCAGGGTAAAATTTCTTCCTCGATTGATAACTAGTAAATCTAAACGATTCACAAGTTAACAAATGAACACCCATGTTGGAAACACGACAAACCCAACGTTTAATGGATTAAACAATACATGAAGAGTACCAGAGATAGCTGCAATATAATTTGAGCCAACAAATCACATGTTTTTAATCTAATATTTATTTGAATAAATTTAATGTTTAGAATTAAATTATTTGGTAAAATGTATTGAGCATAATATGAGCCAACAACTTTAAATTGTCGAGATGGGGAACAACCATCAGGCCTAATGGCTGAGCGTGGTGCCTAACAATCTTGAGATCGTGGGTTTAAATCTTATTGCGGACAAGGAAGTGTCCCAGTAGTAGGTGATCTCCTTATCAAGCCTCAGTGTTTGGGTTCGATTTGCTTCACCTATTCCCTTTAGATAGAGAATAGAGTAGATGTAAAAAAAAAAATTTAATTTAATTTTTAGAGAATTCGAATAATTTCATATCTAAAGAACTAAATTGATATGGAGTGTTTGAAATTGGATTTCTATCTATTATGAGTCTACTTAAAATCTTCTTAGAAAGTTACTTATGGAAAAACAGCAGTTTTTATGCTATTTTCAGCGCAAGTCCTGTCGCAATGGTGTGAAGAAGCCATAGTTCCAATTTATTTATATATATTTTTTTTTCAAAATCTGTGAGTCATATAATTTAACTTCGTGTTATCAATTATATATGATTACAAATTAAACAATACAATTTGTATTATGTCTAATTTATAATACAAAGTCCAATTTTTGAAACTGTAATGTAACACCTCTTAATTCAATTATTTATAGTCGAACCAAGTGATGCCACATTACATATAAACATGGTATACAGATCATATTCTAAATATATTACAAAATATGGGTACATTTTTTTTTCTTCTTCTATTCTAACTTGTCTTGCGCTGACTTCAACTTCACAGTATATGCCAATCTAAGTTCTTGGGCCCACATGTTATTTGACAGTTCCTGTTCTTTCACATCTTTTGGAGACCTACAAGTTCAGAATTAACCAAACTTGTTGAGCGATAACGCTCAGAGGATACTTTAACTATGATAAATAAAAACAATTTAAAAGTATATGCATAAATTAAAAACATAGTTTAAATATTTAAAACATCACTTATTAAAATAATCATTAAATAAAACTTGCTCCTTTAAATAAATAAAATTCACGTAATTAAAAATAAAACTTATTTGAAGTAGCTCTACCAGATATTTAGACAAACCTTATCACTTAATTTGAATAACTTATTCACTTATTTTACATTTAACTTAATCATATAACGGTTGTCACCATGAGAGTCAATCATAACTTGTCCGGGCCGGGGATCGAACCTGTATCTCTGGAAAAACATAATGGCCATATAAATCACCAGGATGATTGATCAATCCCTACAGAATTTGTTCGACTAAAACCTAGTAGAACTTTTCCATAAAAATTTAATCCAAAATCAACATATTTAAAAATATACACTTTCATTCCAAAATTCCATAATCATCGTATTTTCATAAACATAATCATATCAAATATTTATTTCAAAACTTATTTTATAAATAAATTTATCAATTAAAATTATTACTTTTAATAAAACTTGGTAATTAACTTGATTTTATAAAAACACTTGAGTGATAACTTATAAATATTTTATTCAAAATCCAATTTATGTATTTATATAAATACTTATATTTTCTTATATTTATTTTCAAAAATAATCTTTAGTAGTAAAAATATAACTTTTAGTAAAAATAATAGTAGTACTAAATTTTATAAAAATATTTATAATTTGAATAATTATTAACTTTGGTTTAGTAAAAGTAATTATTAAATAAAATAATACTTTCTTTTTAAATCATTTGTTTTAATAAAAATATTATCGTTATTAACAATTTCCAAAATCAACTTGTTTAATAAAAATATTGTAGTAAATATTTATAGTTACTTATTTGAACTAACTTGTAAATTTAATTACTTATATATACACTTTCAAAATATATTTGTAACACCCCTTAACCCGACTAGTTACTAGCCGAGCTAAGAGTGTTACAACTGATGTTTACTGGTATGCAGAACATTACCTGAGAAATTTTTTTCTTCTTTATGCTGTTGTCTGTTCTGACTTTTGACTTTTATTGTGCAGCATATGCCATACTAGGTGAAGAGGTGTCTCTGGTGGGCCTGACTTCGTTCGGCTATTTTGATTATCCTTACGTCTTTCCGTGATCCTACAAGTTTAGCAGACACTAAACTTGCTAAGCGCTATGTTTAGTGGGTACTTTACTTTTATTCAGTTCAATTTAACACATTAATTATTTACAGATAGCACGTATATCAAATATCAGCACAACATTGCAAACAAGACATCACATGTAACACCCCTTCTAGGCCTTATAAAAGACCCCGAAGAAGTGCCACATGCTGGTATTTGAGCTGTGTTATACTATTATATACTAGTTAGTTAGGCAGGCACCCATGCTACACATGAACTACATTTTATACTTAGCCAATTTTTAACCAAATTTCTACAGAAATTTCGCCATAGTTTCGCCTAGGAATGGACAAACCGTGAATAGTAACAACGACTAAATGATTAGTCCCTGCAACTATACACTGGGATCCTGCAAGGTAAACAACTCAAACACTTCGGCAATTTGACCTTATACCCTCACTCCTCAAATTAACCAAAAATAAACACTTCTATAGTCTCAATCAACAACTCAGTTCAAAGCAGATATTTCAACAGATACTAATTGTACAAAATCCTAACATTTATCTGGGAGTACTAGTATTGTTTATATATACATGCCACTATAGTATTCTATTACAGAAATAAAGGACCTTAGTGCTACGCTCTGCCGGTAACTGGAGTTGGAATCTACTATCTTTACCTGTTAACCTGCGAGTTACAGGAAATAACTCGCTGAGCAAATTTTGCCCAGTGGGTACCTTACTTGTAAAAAGTAAACATTTAAATAAATAATAATTATACGAAATGTAAATAGTAAAACTAAGAGTTAAGATGCTTTTGAAATGGAACAAGTTGTTTTAAATAAACAAGGAACAAATGCAAGAAATATAAATAGTGAAACCAGTATTGTAATGCTTTTGAAGTGGAACAGGTAAAATAAATAAATTAGTTACCAAAATAAAAGTTCTTTTGCTACTGCGCTCTATTGGTTATTAGCTGAACTTGGGATAAGACAATTTCATATAATAGAGATCCAATATTGGTCACATATCCAATAATCACAGTACCGTAGTACTGAAACCACTGAACAGTTTCCATATCAGATAATTATCCAATACTCGCCAAGTGTTTTGTCACACTTCGACTATATTAACCATTACTCACCGAGTGTTTTGTAACACTTCGACTATATTAATCCGGATGCTTGCAGCACTCCGGTTATAATCATAAA
>CATIWJ010057557.1:0-18947 GCA_949640765.1 Croton laevigatus | reverse complement strand
TACTATATAAAGTTATTGATTTATACACTATATATAAAAGCCATATTCACTCTCCAGTTTTTCCAAATCATCTATTTCATAATTTTTCTACAATAAACAAATTAAATAATATTTGAATTATGCATATAATAAAACCATAGTCAGATCAAAATCACATTTAAAGGGAATACTAAAACATAAAATAGAAGTAAAATTTAAAAAAGTATAAAAACCAAATTGACAAATACTAAGAATAGAATCATACTTCAGAATTCCTGCATAGTTGGTGGCCTTGTATTGTTGGCCGCTGGTTGGCTTACCATCCTGTGATTATGTAGAAAACAATTTAAAAAGACAGCACAAATTTCAAATAAGCTAATAAAAAACAAAAGCTAAACCATGAAAAATCCTAATTGCATGGTTCGGTAAGGTTTTCTCTAACCAATAAAGCACTACAACCTAATCTTTCACTAATGATAAAGTTTAGAACTAGGAAATAGACAGAAATAGCTATGGTAATTGTTCTTGATATCAGCAGCTATTGCTATAAATGCTTGCTTTACATTAGTGGCGTTCTTAGCACTAGTCTTTATGAATAGATTGCCAATTTCATTCGCAAATGCCTTTCAAAATCACAGATGAATAGTAGAGTTTCCAAAATCTGAATTTGAAAAAAACAAAACAAAAGGCAGGGCCAGGTAGGAGATTTTGCTTTTACCTTTGTTGTTCTATAATTCCATGTGCCTCACGGTAGTAGCTACTAGTGATTATCCTGAAGCTTTCTTGTCTGGTAATAACCCACTAGAAAATGATATCCAGGAAAAACATTAGTGAAAAGTGTAGGGGATTTGAATTGAATAATAGAAAATAGATTAACAATTTAACATCATACACCTATTCATGTTTAGAAACAATTAATAGCTACTATAAAATAATTTAAGCTTTATACTAGAAAAAGATAAACAATAGACACTATAATTACCTCAATTTTAAGCGGATTGCACTGGAATCATGCTGGCATTTCTAGCGTAGGCAAAAATCCCTCTAGTCATAATCACTGACGAAATTTCGACAACATAATCGTCGATTAATTTTTCAACGAGCATTAATATCAATAATCAACCACCACAATCATCAACATATTCATCGATTAATTTTTCGACGAGCATCCACCACAACGATCTCGTGGCTACAAGGAGAAGAGCTTTGATTTGATGAGGATACCACTGCCATTGCATAAACCGTTGGTGCTGTTGGCTAAGGCAAATAATCTTAATGATTATGGTAATGGTGATGGTCATTTGGTTCTAATTAAGATCGAAAATTGACTGTGAAAGGAATGTGTAACATTGAATGTTCGTGAAAAGTGAGAGAGAAATCAGATGAAAAACTGAAAGTAGAAACAAAATTTATCAAAAATTGAAGACTGCATCAAACTCTAAAAATAAAGAAACTGAAGCTTCTGAAACAAAATCAAGCTTAGATTAGTAAGCTACGTAAGTATTTAATGGAAGAACAAAGCTGGAGAAGTTGTTGTGCTTAAGTACTCAGGCAGCAAATTTCTCACAAACATGGTAGGGTTTCAAACGATAAAGTTAGATCCATCATCGTTCCATGAAATCATATCATTTATTGTCTGATCATCCACTAGTTGATAAGTTTTAGTCAAAAAAAGCATCGGTAAAGATCTTTGTCAATCTATGAGCATCGTATTCCCTTTATGTTCCACCAGCGGTGGCGGCACCATAGCTGGACTGGAGGAAGCTAAATCAAAAGAAAAGGGAGAAGCAGAAAGTTTTACGAAACAATAATTATTAAAATCCGAGAAAGTAGAGTTTGGAAATAGAAGAAAGGTTAGAAATGGTATTTTTCTGATTAGCGGTGACTGAAAGGACTTAGAGCATCTCCAACCCTATTGTGGATTGGAGCTGACATGGCACTAGCAATAGAAAGTGTGAGAAGAAATGTGCACAAATATCTATAAACACACCAATTTTAAAATTTTCATCTCAAATGCAACAACTTCTATTTTACTTTTTTCTTCTTTCTTAGAATTAAAATTTAATTTTTAACCAATTACTATACAACATTAAATGTAGACATTGTCAAGAAGGCTTTCTAGAAGTAGAAAGTGAACTTCACAATGTCAATTCCACATAAGCTTGACGTTCTAAATGGACATTAGTATTGGATAATTTTTTTTAGAAAAATCTTCTATTTTGCTTATGTGTCATGTGCACAAGGCCAATTTCATGTTGCATTGGAGATGCTTTTAGATCAACGGAATAGCTTCTATTGCCTCCTTTAGCATTGTTAATAGAGAAAACAAAGAGAAAAGGAAAAAAAATTTTAACAAATTTGAAATTTTAAAATTGATAAATAATATATTTTAACTGTAGGAAATGCTAATTTTATCATAAATTTTTTTAAAAAATGTTAATTTTGAAAATAAAAATAAAAATAAAAATAAAAGCTATTTTTATCAATAACAGTTAAAAAAGTGTTAGTTAACCATCATGTTAAAAAAATTAATCAAAAGTCCATTTTTTTGGCATCAAAACTTGCTGAGGCAGTTGATAATTAAAAAATAAAATAAAATTCAATATCCAAACAGAAAAGCGACATAACCGTCTTCTGGAGGAACAAAATTGAGCGAAGGTGGAGTCGCTGATTGGGCGAACGATGGCGGTAGCGGAGATGCGTCCATTACTAGCTAAAAATGCATATCAGTGACACTGAAGAAGTATCGAAGCGTAACAGAAGCTGTAGATGGAGGAGCGACTGGAAAAGCAGCTTGGTGGAAACGCTGGTTTGACCGTGTTGGATTTCTTTTGCAAAGGATTGGAAACCGAACGACGAAACTCAGAGATGAAGAATAAACGAAGATCGATGAAATAGAAACGAAGATTGACAGAAACTAACTAGAAATAGAAAACGAAGAACGATGAGAACTGAGGATTTTTGAAACCGACCTGAAACTTAACGGAGAACGACAAAAACGTTACAGTCGGCAATCGGAGATGGTTCCGTCGTGTTTCAGAGGCGGATTTCGGTCTGCAACTGATCGAAAACGTGGAGGCGAAGAGGTTATTTATCTTGCCGATTTTTTCGCTATAAAATCGAGGTTGCCAGGATTTTGGTCAGAAGAGAGATGGAAACTTTTCATATACAATTTGTTAACCTGTTGGAAAAAATTGATCATTTTAGCTATTATTTTCAAGTTGCTATCCTGAGAAGTTATAAATGGTCTTTTTGACTATTAATATCATGTTTTGGTAAATTTTGGTTAATTAATATATTTTCGGGTTGTTTTCAAAAGATCCCCTACTATTAGTGAGGGTGTAAACTGCAAAGACTAGAGGGTAAGGGGTGGGTGTTTTTAGTTAATTTCCGTTGAAAGCCGGTCCCCTTCATTTTTTTAACATTTTTCTTTATTCTTCTTTTCTACCTACTAAGCGAATCGATCTATTAGTTACAATAATTGCACATAACAAACAGAGTGTTACTGTTTCAAAACGTAGGCTAGAGGATGAAAACTGCAGCACGCATTGCCACTCCCAGAAAGGAAACAATTCTTAGCCAATTTTGGCGCAACGTAATGCAACCACCAAGCCTATCAGAATAATAAAAATAACAACTTTCTTCTGATTGGCAAAAAAATACACCCACCATAAAAATTTCCAAAACTCACCGATTCGTTGACCCACACCCGTCAAACCCAATCTCTTCTCGTCTTCTAGCACCCCTTTCTTCTAGATTATTCAATCAATTTGTGTTTTCCTGACCTTCTCAGTCTCTGCTGTTACAGACACTTGTCCTTCCTCACTGAAATTTTTGCATAATTTTTTTTATAAACCATTTTGCAAACTTCATTAATTGTTTGCAAAAATTTAGGGGTTGGTTAGGCAGTAACTTATCGATGATGCAAAGTACAAAGCAAGCTTTATAGGGATGGGCCGCTATAATTATTGTAATCGTGATCAAGACGAGATGAGCCAAATGTCATGGGTAACGATGCTGACATTATCAAAGCATTGAAAACCGAGATTTTGGGATTTTGTTTCTATCTTTTTCTTCTTCTTCGGTTGCTTTTTTTATTGTATAAAATAGATGGCAACTGCTTCGTTAATTCAGGCTCGATATGGGTCTTCACCGATTTTTGGTAATAACTTAAGAAATGGAGTTTATGGAGGAAGTGCAGGTTCCACGTCATATTCACCATCCTCTTCTTGCTCTTGTTGTTCTTCTCAAGGACTAAACTTCTCTTCTGGTAATTAATTCATTTTCTTCTTTGGGATTAGAAATTTATTCTTGGCATTCTCTTCTATTTATTTTTGGAGTTTTTTTTTTAAAAAAATTTAAAATCAAGTGATAGGTATCCCAAAGTATTTGAATTTTGATTCTTTTGTAGTTATAAAATATCAAACTTACATATCTGTCTAATTCTCCAGTTTTCTTGGGATTTTAGAAGTTATAATTTCATTTTGTCCTGTTTTTGGTAAGTTTTTTAATAGGGGATATTTGGTTGAACGTTGACGTGGGGGGAAAAATGTCGTTTCTCTTTAATTGCTGAAGTAATTCGGGTATAGGAAACAGTATATCAGGATTGCAAATCCACATTTTTGGAATAGTTGTCAAACTTACCCAAGAAAAGACCTTGAGTTTAGATTTTTTTGTGTCTTTTTGTAGATTTATAACCTCATTGATCAGGCTCTTGATGGGCTGCGTTATTTTTTGAGTCTTTTTGCATATTTATAACCTTCAGTAATTTCTATTCTTCTTGAGTAACAAGAAATTTGTTGCAGGTGTAAATAGTAATTGGAAGAAATATCGAGGCATCAGAACTCAATCAATGAATACTACAACACAAGGAAATTTTGCATCAACAAAGGGGGCAGGGAATGGAAGCACTGAGCCTGATCATCTCCTTGTTCTTGTTCATGGCATCTTGGCTAGGTATATATTTTTAATCAAATACAATTGAGTCATACAATGATTATTTAAGTCCAGAGGTTAGATGAATTGACAGATAGGTTTGCTTCCCACGTTGTTGTCTATGGTTTGATGGGGCCTGGGGGAGGCATTTTCTTCCTTTACATTTAGGCTTGTTATTGCAAATCTATGGTCAGAATTATGCACAAAATTGGCCTGTGTTACCAAATTCCCTTCAAAACAATCAAAATAAGATGAGTGTTCCCATTCCATGCTCTACAGTTGCACTTCCACATAAGATCCATTGACCACAAACAAAATGGATGTAAGTCAAGACAAAAAATATCCAAAATCAATTGATCCAGAAGTTCCAACAATTTTCTTTTCATTGGGAAGACACATGAACTTGGATTTTTGTTAAAAAAAATATATATATATATATATCTCAATGAACAGTGTTATTTTTTGTTTCTGCTTTTGTTGCAAACTCTTGTTGAATTGATTGTCCTCATGCTGCAGCCCAAGTGACTGGACATATGTAGAAGCAGAGTTGAAAAGGCGGCTTGGGAGAAACTTCCTAATTTATCGTATGTTCAGCTCTTTAACCAGCCTTGTTCTCCTTTGTCTTATCTAATCAGTGACTTTCATACTTTTCCCAAATACATTGGTGAACAAAATCAGAAAACAAAAAGGAAGTTTACTTGACCCAGTTGGAACATAATAGAAGTTTAACTGATTTAGATACCAAAAATTGGAGCAGTAGCATCACTGGATACAAATAATTGGTTTCTGTTCACGATTACGTGTGGAGGAAGTCAATTCTCAACATTTAGTGACTCAGTGACAATTGCATCTTTAGTTCTGGCATTCAAAGTTCCAATTAGATGAAAGGGCTTTTACTCCTGTAAATAAATGTCTAATATATTTTTTCTAAAAAACATTTACAGCAAGTGCATCTAATACCTACACTAAAACCCTTTCTGGGATTGATGGAGCTGGAAAGCGACTGGCAGATGAAGTGAGTCTTGAACCCATGCAAGCCCCTGGGTTTTCTGTTGAAATATGGTGCTTGATGTGTTTCTTGTGTTTCCGTGGGTGCTCAATGACATAGTCAATGATGTCCCTCCTTTTTCGTGAATTTTTTGTAAACAGGTTATGCAAGTTGTAAAGACGAAAGATAGTTTGAGAAGGATTTCCTTTTTAGCCCATTCTCTTGGTGGATTGTTTGCAAGATATGCTATCGCTGTCCTTTATTCAGAGGCCACCTTAAGTACTAGCCTATCTAGTAATATACTCAATTCTACACTCCCTAGCTCACAAGTGCTGGGCTCTGGAAGACGAGGTACGATTGCTGGATTGGAACCCATCAATTTTATTACTCTGGCAACTCCACATCTTGGAGTGAGGGGAAGAAAGCAGGTTTGTGTTGGAGCGTCATTATGTTTTCATTAACCGTAGATTGCTCCAGTTTGTTGTTGAGGATGACCCAATTTTTATTTAATCTAGTCCAGTGTTAATAATTCTCCAATATGTTATTGATTATAATCTCATTAATGCACCTTCTACTTGAAGCTCCAGATTGTTCAAGTTATTGCTAAAGTTATGACATGACGAATTTGATAGTAAAAAATAGACTTGTACGAATTGATAGGAATTATAAGTGATCTAAAGATAAAGTAGCCAGAAAGCATTAGCTGCTGTATGATGGTGTTTGAACTATTCTGAACAAATGTATTCAACTGAATGCTGAATATTAGTTAAAAACATTACAGTTTAGAGGCTAAGGGTTATTTCACCATCAATTGAAAATTTTATTTGGAATTAGCAGAGCTATAGTACCCAATGGTCTTCATCAAATTCTTCAGCATGTTGCATAAAATGTTACGATGGAGTAGGCTTAATCAGTATTTACAAGCTCATCAACAGGCATAGTGGAATGCTCATTTGGCTTTTAATTCAGAGCATAAGCTTGATCTCATTTTGAAGATAGGCGTGTTGGTAGAAGAATTGATCTACTATATTATGCTCGACTCAATTCTTAATACAGAATATATGGTTAGTAAGGCATGTTAGTGATGGAAAAATTCCAAATAAGAGGTATTTGTATCTTCATATCTTGCATGCTATGAGCTATACAGTTTTGGGTATAAAGTTCTGAGGGTTAGTGGTCTGCATCAATTATCGTTAGTAAACAGTCTCTGAATAAGCTTCAGCTGGTGGTAGTGATAACCAGTGTTAGAAACCAAGATGAAATGCTATTGGCCATTTGGCATCGTGATGAAATTCTGTTTCACCTTTTGCAATTGGCAAATTTGAGGTCTAAGTGATGCTTGAATTGTTATGAGATAAGAGTGCTAATATTAAAGAGGCAAAATGAAATCACTTGAGATGATGGCAATGCATGTCTAATTGGATGTTACTGCTTGATTATGCTAGCAATAAGTTTCTGGAGAAAATATTCTTTAAATGTGGTACTTAGCGGTTACAACAAGATTTCTTAAATCATGATAATATGTTTATTTCAACTCCTATGCATAATTAAAGTTTTGTTGACTGTTATACGATGAGGTTTCCTGCATACTTGTCATAACTTCAGGTTCATAATATACACAACCCTGAGGTTCTTTATATGGGAAGTAGTTAAATGTGTTTGATTAATTTTTAAACATCATTATATATTCATGATATTATTTCAGAAGGAATGGTTGAACCTATCAAATAATATTGGAAGGTGTGTAAGGCATTCATACTTCACGTAATATTAATATCTAATGGTGTGTTTTCTTTCTTTCTCTTTTCCAGCTTCCATTTCTCTTGGGAATTCCCATTTTAGAGAAACTTGTTCCACCACTTGCTCCAATTTTTACTGGTCAAACTGGTAAGCAACTTTTCCTGACTGATGGTAAACCTAAGAAACCTCCTCTTCTGTTAAGAATGGCATCAGACTGTGAAGATGGAAAATTCATGTAAGTCTATGCATTTCTATGGTTATTAGGTGCCACAAATTTTTAGAATACATAGTTCAACATCTTTTTTTTTTTATTCATTCTTTTTGGTTTCAGATCTGCCCTTGGTGCATTTAGATGTCGCACATTGTACGCAAATGTATCTTATGATCGTATCCACCGCATGTGATCTTTTCATCTTTATTCTTAGCTAACTAATTGACTTCACCAGAATTATTTTTTCCTCCAACATTTTAATCAGTTTCCTTAACATTAACTAGACATGGTTGGTTGGCGCACATCCTCCATAAGAAGAGAGAAAGAACTTGTCAAGGTGAGATTAGCAATTGCTTGTATTGCATTGCATATTATACCCAGTACCATCATTAACTGAATTATTGCTGAAGACAGAGAGAAATATTCAGTTGCGGTCTGAAAGTAAAAAAAAAATATGGTCATCAACTTGAATATCTCTGCTCTTGGTACTTGTGTAATCCTTTGGGTTCAAGTCTAAAATTTAGAACCTCAATATTTTGTGACATGATGCAATCTTCATTTGCTTTTACGCATAGATGCGAGTGGCCATGCCTGTTTATGACATTATATGGTCTAAACATATTTAACAGGGCAATGGCTGGTCGCTTGATCTCTGGTATTCAGGCTTGTCCTGTTTTCCTGCAAAAAGGGCAATAAAAAGAAGTTAAGGCCACAAATTTCTATTTAAGTTGGCAGTTTTTGGAACTGTCATAGCTATCCACTATATCTTCCAGTTTTCTGTTTTGATTTGCAATTTTGGATGCTTACCTAGTTAGCTGGTTAAAGAAAGCCAAGAGACATCCGTAGTAAATGTTAGCAGCAATAACAACTTCCATTTCACGCAAACCCAAATCAATGGATTACTGAAACTAGTTTCTCTTCTAGCAATTTACTATTGCATAGGAAATATTTCTTTAGCTTAGTTAATTGATAGTATTTGGAAGGTTCTGTAGAATGTAAAATGGTTAAGCATTGCCGAGTTATTATTGATTCATATTCTTTTTGTCTGCGAACTGCATGACTTGCAAATCATATTATACTGACATTTTTATCATGTGTTATTGATATTTCTGGAAAAGGAGCCTCCTAGGCGTTCTTTAGACGGTTACAAACACGTTGTAGATGTTGAGTACTGTCTGCCAATGTTTTCTGAAGGCCCTCATTTTCCTCCCGAAGCTGCCAAAGCTAAGGAAGCAGCGCAGAAAGAACCCAATACAAAAAACACAGCAGAGTATCATGAACTCATGGAAGGTAAGATTCTACAACAATTCAGAATCATAGTTCGATGGTTATTGATTTAGCAAAGAGTAATAAATGACAACTACAGTTTCTTAACAGAGGAAATGATACATGGGTTACAGCAGCTTGGATGGAAAAAAGTCGACGTTAGCTTCCACTCGGCATTCTGGCCCTTCTTTGCGCATAACAACATACATGTATTGGCAATTCTATTTCTAATCTTTCCATATAACTATATTAATCTTTTCAGTTTTGTATTCATGTTGGTTTGGTTGTAAATTTAGGTGAAAAATGAATGGTTTCACAATGCTGGTGCTGGTGTAATAGCTCATGTTGCAGACAGCTTGAAGCAGCAAGAAAGCTCTTCGCTAATTATTACTGCTAGCTTATAGCCATTGTTGAGAGCAGTCTCTAGTGATTGTAGTCTGAACATGCTAAACGTTATTTCACTATATAGATTTACAAGAAAGGAAATTTTTTATTATTTCTTTATTCACTATGCCTCTCCAAATTTCTTATTTTCTTTCTAATAGCAATATCCAGATACTGAACCAGCTTGTTTTCTGATACAAACAACGAAATATATTGTCCTGAATTCTTATCTTTTTCACAAAAGAATTTCTAGGTATCCAATCAGCTACGATTCCACCGAGGTCTCCAAGTGGGGTCTTACTTTTAAATAGGTTTATTAATTTAATTTTCTTAAATTAATTAATTAAAATAAAAATAAAATACAAATTCTAATTAATTAATTAATATATTATATAATTTACGTCTTAAAATAAAATTATATAACTCCTCTGTACATTCATTAGTTTATTTATGTAATTTTATAAGAAAATTAACGGAAAATAGATGTTAAATTAACAGAATGACAAAACTTTCGACCGAAACAAATTCTAGACTCAAAAAAGTCAATTTCTGAAAAATACAGATATAAAAAATATAAATTAGTGAAAAACACAGACAGAGACATAAAATTTCTTTCAAATATAGTAAAACGACGCCGTTTATAAAAATCACGTGTTGGTTCCAATCTAAATCGCTCCTCGGCCAGAGATAAAGCCGTCCAATGGATTCTTTATATTTGCCGAATCTTTATTTGCCTTTACTCTTGCTTCGTTTTTAGTCTACAGAGAGAAACAAAAAGCTTCAGAGCCATAAAACCTCGTCTGAGATCAGTAGATCAACAATGGCGTCTGGCGCTGAACGCGAGACCTGTGTCTACATCGCCAAGCTTGCTGAACAAGCCGAGCGCTATGACGGTTATACTCTCTATCTCTCTCTTCCTCTGTGTAATTCTTTGTTTGCTCGCTCGGAACTCACACGAACTAGAGAAGATAAAGTAGAGTGAGTGTGCAGTATCGATGGTCCGTTGGTAGTACTAATAAAGGTTGAATTATATAAATGAAATCAACCTGAAGAACATTTAATGTACTTTCAGTTAGTTACTTGATGCGCTATCTAATTTTCAGTCACTGCAAGCAAGTAGAGAGTTATTCTTAGGGTTTTGACTTTGTTTTTCATTGTTATGTTTTTTCTTTGAATTATTAATTTAGAAATGGTGGATGCCATGAAGAAAGTAGCTAAGTTTGATACTGACCTTACGGTAGAGGAGAGGAATCTACTATCCGTAGCTTACAAAAATGCGATTGGTGCGCGAAGAGCATCGTGGAGGATCTTATCATCAATTGAGCAGAAGGAAGAAGCCAAGGGAAATGATCAAAATGTTAAGCGGATCAAAGAGTATCGACAGAAGGTGGAAACGGAGCTTTGGAGTATTTGCAATGATATAATGACTGTGATTGATGAGCATATTATTCCGTCTTGCTCTGGTTCAGAATCCAATGTGTTTTATTATAAGATGTGAGTGCTTCTATTTTTTTTTTTTGCTTGATTTTCCTTTTCACTCTGTCGAAGTTTGATGTCTTTTATTAAGAGGTTCTTGTTGTTGAGGTTTTAAAGTTTTGAGTAGCTGGAGCATGCAGACTCGTATTGCTGTTGAGGTTTTTCTGTTTCGATTTTCTTTATAAGCTAGATGAGTTTACATTTTCTTTTGGTTTCTTGGCTTTATATACTACCTAGAAGTTGAAGATCTTGTAGGTTCTTGCGTACTATCAAAATCAATAAATGTGTTCCGGACTTTTATTTTATTTTATTTTTTTTACTGGTTTACGGCGGTTATATGAGGATTTTGGGATTTGTTCATAATACTGCTCTGTATTGTTTATTTCATTCATTTGGGCATCACTGGAATTTGAGGTTTTGACTTTTGAGAACTTCTGCTTACTTAGTGCATATTTGCAGGAAAGGAGACTATTATCGGTATTTGGCAGAGTTCAAGTCTGGAAATGAGAGAAAAGAAGTAGCAGATCAATCAATGAAGGCATATCAGGTAGCCGATGTTCTAGCATATGTGGCTTAGATTTTATTGTTCTTATTTGCCAGCATAAGAGTAGAAAAAGAAAGATATTAGATGCTAAGTTTTTTATAGGTGTTCATGATTCACACGCAGGTTAGTGGGACCGTTGAGTAGTGGAATCAGATTTCTTTTTCTTTCTTTCTCATCCATTATAATATCCAGCCATCAAATATAGGTCTTTGATTTCTCATTTTGATATTTCTCATTTTGATCTGTCCACAAATCAAAGTTCTAGCATTTTGTTTCTTTTGTATGGTTTTCAATTATGTTCTGAGGTTCTTGATGGTTTATGATATTTTTTCTGAGATAAATTGAGCTTCCAATAAATTTTGTAGTTATTATATCTTTACCATGTGAATAATGTCTTCTAGATTCAGTTGATTTGGTTCCTTGACATTGAAATTTCATGACTTCAGCTTTACATTTTTTTCATTGTCATGATAATTTTGATTTTCTTCTGTGGACCAAATCTGGCCTATTTTTAAGTGAGGATGCATTACTAGTGGCTTAAGCCTTAATGTAAAAATTATCCTCCTTATACATGTAGGATAGGCCCTTTTTTTTTTTTCTCCATATGATGCTCTACATTTGTTCTTTTTTTGGCCCTTTATCTGCTTTCTCTGTTAGCTCTGGTGATGGATTTCAACCTTGCTTAAATTGAGTGTGTTTCTGGATGAGAAACCTTTTATGATTTTAAACTTCTGATAGGGGGGCATGATTTTAAATGGGTTAGGAACTGATGCATAAATAAGGCCATTCATCTGTTGTGAGCTGCTAAGATGTATCCTATGCGAAATCATTGCTAGTCAGTTTGAATTGTCTGATTTATACTCCTATTATTGCTTTTTCTCTTTGCAGACAGCTTTGACTACAGCAGAGGCTGAATTACCTTCCACACATCCTATTCGGCTGGGTTTAGCATTAAACTATTCCGTTTTCTACTATGAAATTTTGAACTCTCCTGAAAGGTGTGTGCCTGCTATTATCTTTACCATGACTGGGATTTGTAGAATACTTGCTTTCATTTTTCTTAAGGAACAAGTACATGATCTTTTACCATTGTGATTTTTTCTAGGGCCTGTCACCTTGCCAAGCAAGCATTTGATGAAGCTATATCCGAGTTGGATTCTTTGGGCGAGGAATCTTACAAAGATAGCACATTGATCATGCAGCTTCTCAGGGACAATCTCACCTTGTGGACCTCTGACATTCCTGAGGATGGAGGTAACTCCTAAATCTCTTCCCAGGAAAATAGTCAACCACGCCATTTTACTTTCACTATCTCTTACAAATATATGGTTCCTCATTTGTTTATATATCAAACACTTTCCTATACATTGCTATTATTTAGTGCTGTTCATTTTGCTTGATTTTTCAATGGATGCTGTTAACACAGACACACACGCATACACTCCAATTAAAATTCTTACGAATGCTAATTTATAATTAGAAATTTAATTAAAAATAATAAAAATAAAATAAAATAATATAATAATATATATTAGATAAAAGGTGAAGGAGAGCCTTTGTGCAACGGTAAAGTTATTGTTGCGTAACCGAAAGATCACGGGTTCAAGTCGTGGAATCAGCCTCTTGCAGTAAATGCAGGCTAAGGTTGCCTACATTACACCTTGGGGTATGCAGCTCTTCTCCGAACCCTGCTTAAATGCGGAATGCCTTTGTGCACCGGGCTGCCCCTTTATATATATATATATATATATATATATATATTTGGTTAAAGGTCTTTTTCTTGTTCTTGATTTTTTTTTATACAGAGATTTAACTACTATATCTTTAATTCATAATTGGAAGTTACTACCACATAATAATCAATCACCTTCGAAGAAGGGAAAGAAGCCTTTTCAATATATTCTTTAGATAAAAAAAAAACACATTATAAATCATGTAATACACACGAATGAGCGTTTACTTCAAGTGTTCTAATCATTTCCTTGAACGTGTTCTAGTCCTACTTAATGCAGGTATGTGCTGTAATTTCATTCAAAAGCCCAATATTGTACAATACATAATGCTTGGAATCTAACCTGTTATGAAGTAGCATGTAATTTTTGGTATTTGGATGTATAGCTGTATTGCATTTGGATGTTTATATATGTGCGTGTGTGCAAGTCTATAACACCTCTGCTGGCCAATACTTTATAGAAATAATTTGTTTCCTCAACCACAGAAATTATATCAGGGACTCAGGGTAGGTAAGTAGGAATTATATCATTATGTGGAATGCTGTAAATTGTAGGTGGGAAAAGGTTTCTTCCTTGGAATGAAAAATGTGTGCCTCAGAGATGACATCTCTCAACAATAAAGGCCTTAGATGGAATTTCCAGTGTTCTTATTGTAGCATGCAGTGTGGAAGCCTTAAAGATAAAAGCTTTTGCCATGTTAGATTTATTACAGGAGGAGAGCATAACTCTAATTGGGAAGATGTAAAAAAAAAAAAAAATTAAAAAAATGAATATGCTTGGCTCCAAGTGGAGTTCGGTAGTAACTCTAACCTAATATGGTGCCAGTTCTAGTGCTAGATTTAGCATTTTTGCTTTAAAAAATATTTGCAATCATCATTTACATATCATAAGTTCTGTGCATGGACCAGGACCTTTTGCTGGAAATTCTATAGGATTATGTTCTACTGTGTAGCTTGATTGTGCTGCAGAGCTTCTGAATTCATGTTTCAAATATCTAATAAGATATCAGACAGCTGTTTTCTTGTGCAATGGAAGTACAATAGTAGTAGTATCTGAAAAAGTAGCATGCTTAACTTGGGACCTCCAACTCTTTTTGGGGCGCTAAGTTTGTTTTAAGTTTTGCTAGTTATATTAGTCACCTCTGTGCTTTTTACCTGCAGCAGAAGCTACTCAAAAGCTGGACACCACTGCTAAAGCTAATGGGGATGCAGATTTAGAGGTAGGTTGTTTGTTTCTCTGGATTGGAGTTTTACCTATTTGATTCACTCTATCTCCGTATGGATGATGTCATTATTTTTATTTTGCAGTAAACTGACCCTCGATCGTTGATTGTGACATGCCCACGGTGAAGTTTAGAATTTTATGAATTATTTTCAATTGCCAAGAAATTCAAGAGAAGAGTATTCAGTTTCTATATAGTATAGGATGCTTGAAATTTGAACTGTCAACTATATTTGCATCTCAGTAGCCTTAACCAAATTTGAGAAAGACAAATAAATTTGACAGCTGCCTTTGTTTTGGTTTCTTTTCTGTTTGCTGATAAAATTAATGACTATTAATTTGGATGGATTTTTTTCTTTTTTTTTCCGGAGTGTAGAATAGGTCTAGTCTGTTAGACGCCATAATCTAGTTGGTTATCTAGCATTAGCTAATTTTAGTACTCTTTTTAGCAGTTCAAAAATAGTGAATAGGTTCATTAATATTTTTTGCAGCCACAAATGTTCAACAAAAATAACCAACATCCTAAAAACTTGAAACTCCAAATTTAATTTGGAAAACTCCCTGTTATAAAAAGGAAAGCATCCATTCCAATACCAAAAGAGGAGAAAGGCAAATAAAAAAGAAGATAAAAAATGGCCAATATTATCTTTCTTGCTTCTGCAATTTGCTTTTTGTCTCTCTTTAGCTTAGCCTACGGCGTAGCGGAATTTACCGTGGAAGGCAGAGTTTACTGCGACACTTGCCGTGTTCAATTTATAACCAAAGCCACCGCCTATATCAAAGGTTAATTTCTTATCTGTCTAGTAGTATGGGCCTAATCGTTTGGACTGTGAATCATATGCTAATTTATTATATATTTTGCAGGTGCAACGGTGCGTTTGGAATGCGTGAACCGTACAGGTGAAGTCTCTACCTATAAAAGTCCAGAAGCTGTAACAGACGCATCAGGAACATACCGTATCAAGGTAGAAGGTGAACATAAAGAAGATGAACTTTGCGAAGTTGTGCTCGTAAAATCACCAGATCCTGAGTGCAGTGAGATCCAGAAAGACCCATTTGTGAAGGAAGCTGCTGATGTCACCCTTACAAATGAGAATGGCATTGCTGGTAATGTTCGCCAAGCAAATCCTGTTGGTTTCCTGAAGAAACAAGCTCTTCCTGAGTGTAAAGAAATCCTTAGAGAAATGGGTATCACTGGTTCTGGTCTTGTCCCTTGAATTCATTAAATTATATTCCTTTTTCTAATGTAATTCATGCTACTTAATTATAATCATTATATTGCATTACGACTTATCATCAGATACTGTCTATATAATTAATCAAAGATTATTTCTTACTTTGTATTATCAATTTTCTCTTTCTTGCCAACGAGACATATGTAAAATTATAAATTCTTGAAAGATATACGCGAATCAATGATTTAAAATAAAGAATTCTTATGAGCATCTATTTTATTAATTGAAGGATTAATGTATTAATTTTGTTTATTCACTTGGGGATTCATTAGATGATAGTGACGTGGTGTAGAAGCAACTTTACTTGAGGTAGTCGGACGTTTCATTTTCATGGTATAAATTCATGATTTTTTTTTTTTAATTAAAAGAGAATTTTATGGATATTTGAAGTTGTATGAGAGCTTGCCAACCAAATCAAAATCGTAGACTAGACTTTAGTTATGTTTGGTTACAAATATTCCTTATTCCAAGAATATATGTATACATATGGAAGAATATGTTTAGCATCTAAAACTAATCAACCAAATTCATTAATAATAATATGCACAATTCACAACTATATTCTACATCTTTTTTCCCCCGCAGTTCTCAAAGATAAGTTTCCATTTCATGTAATAGATAAATTTACATTTTAATTTTGTACTAATGCGGGACCAAAGTCCAATACATTGGTAATCACCATCTTCTTTTTTAATATAATAATTTCAGAATTTTTTGAGTTCTTGTATTAAATCTTGTTTGCTTAAGATGTCGGATTAGATACTGTTTATCTTTCCGTTATAATAAAATGATTATTTTATAAAATATCTTTTCTTTTTAACAAAATTGCGAGATAGTAGAAGATATATAATTTAATTTTTCTCTATTGAATTTCTTATGTAAGAAAAAAGAAATGTAAAACAGAAATCATATGAAACTTATCTGCCTTTCCACATTAGCATGTTTCCACTAATTTATGTATGTTATAAAAAGCAATGGGAAAAAGGAAAAAGAATAACGTAGAAATCAAATGAGCTTTTGATCCCAACGCATAATTTGTACTTTTAAGCCATTTTTGGGAGTCTTTTTCCTTTTAAAAAGGAAAAAGGAACGGTGCTGTATGTTTTTCAACTAGAAAATTGAACAAGTGGTCTCCTTTTTTGACATTTCAATCAAATCCCAAGTAATTTCACACAACATGGACTGTCCCCCATAATTTTTTTTAAAAAAAATAAAATCATATCAATCGATAAGGATGTAAAAATAGATATGTTATTGATAGAACAACATTCGTTTAAAATAAATAAATAAAATTTAAATGAATTGCAAAATTAGTTAGTTGATTAGTATTTAGACGTTTTAATAGCTATTAAAATTCTTTTTTTTTTTTTTTAAATTTGTAAGATTCAAATAAGTGAAGACTATGTGCTTTCCAAGCTCCATTTACATAACAACTAAAATTTTCAAGCTCAACTTGCTATCGTAATTAATAATTAAAGCATCATAGATTTTGATAAAACTGTCTCAGTTTTACAATTTCACCTTTCATTTTTTTAATTTTTAACCTATGGCCACATAATAGGAAGTAGTCTTCCCCTATTAAACACAATCAAATAGATATTCGAACTCGTGACTAGCACTCACAACACAACCTACACCTCTCTTTAGTGCATGATCTTGCAAGATAGAAAGGAAATTTTGGAGGTTTTTAACAATCAATACCTATTTTCAAGCTGAACAATTATCATAGTTAAGAATCATGTTATGTCTCACTTCTATCTATGTCTTAGCTGTTTTGCTATAAACTTTGAATTTCTTATTCATAATCCTCAATGGAACACTAAACGAATTCATATAATAAAGAAGAAAACTTTTCACACGTAAAAAGCCAAAAGTACTATCTCCAAAAATTGCTATTTTTTAAGTAGTAGTAATTAAAGAACCATATAACAATAAAATTAACACCAATCTCCTATAACACCAACCAAGAAACCTCCTTCTATTCGGAATTATTTCATTTTTACTGGTGCTCATTCTTCGATCAAACTCCACCTTTTGCTTTGTCATCGCATCCTTCTCCTTCGACTTTTCAGTTGCGATTCACCACATACGATTTTTATCTCTTTTAATCATTTAACGATATCCAGAATTACCCATCTCGATTTTCTTTTGAATACGTTAACTCGTTTTATATTTTTATTATTGATGTTGTAGTTAGTTTGATTAATTATATATTGACAATAATAAAATTTATATAAAAATAATAAATTATTTTTTGAGTACCATTAATTAAAAATTTTAAAATAGTATTAATTATATAAATATAATTAAATTTTTATATTTTCTTTTTAAAAAATAAAATTTATCAAAATAAATTTTTTTTTAGACATTTATTTTCATTTTAGAAACTCACTATCAATTTTATAATTTTTATTTAATTGAATTTATTAATTACATGAATATTTTTTTTTTAATAATTTTAACTATGATTAAAAATTTTGTGATTGTCAATAATTAAAATAATATATTTTATAAATTATGAACTAATACTAATTAATTAGATAAACAATTGAAGTGATATATTGTATAAATTAATTATTTTAGTAGTTTTGTAAAAATATTTGTACTCATTTTAGATAGTCTTATCGTATTTTTTTTAAGGGATTATTCGTAGTTTTTGATGACTCATTATTATCGTACGTAAATATAATATTATTATTTTTATGATTACGTTCATCTGCATTTTGATTATGAATGAAGAATCAAAATTTTAATATATTATGTAATTGAAATGATTTTTTTTCATTATATCTTTTTTAAAAATAAAATCGAGTAAGTGATGAAAGTAAATAAAAAATATATATAATTAATTTTTATCAATAATATAAAATCAATCATCATATATGTTGTAGTATAATATCACAATAAGAATACTAATAATACTGCTAATGTCATAATAATAATCTTAATAATACTAACTCCTGATTGAATAAATTATTAATACTAATACTATTAGAATTATTATTTATTATTTAAATGGAAGTGCCCAGAATATGGAAGATTAAAATTAAATATAGAAGCTTCTGTCGATCCAATAACAAAACAAATAGGTGTAGGGTGAATTTTGTGTGATGATACCGGTACCATGGTTGGGGCACTTAAGAAGCAATTAACTGGAATTTACAATGCTGTGTTGTGAGAGACGATGGGTGTTCTTGAGGCTTTAACATGGCTGAAGTTGAAGGATGTTACAACC
>CATIWJ010057522.1:0-14980 GCA_949640765.1 Croton laevigatus | reverse complement strand
TTATCCAAAATGATTAAAAGAAAAAAAAAAGGATAATGAAAACGGTTTATGAAATGCATACATCCATCCCAAGACCCTATTCAATCTAATGGCTATAAGAATCGTCCGCACATGCGGTCGTTCTTACAACAGTCATTCCCTATATAATATAAGGATGTAAGTGTTAATTAAGTAAAGAATAGGGATCTAAATGTATTTATCACTTAAACTTATCAGCAAATTGGTTTAATTAAGTAAAATAATTGAGACTCCGTTACTTACAGTCAATTAAACATAAGTTCTTATTATATCAGTGAATTTAATCATTCTCTTCGAAAACAGTATATTAGAACTTCTTTATTTCCTTTGAATAATTAATGTGTCAAAATCCGTTATTATTTTAATAAAATGTATAATACACAATACAGAAGTATATAAAATAAAATATTGTAGGGCCGCTCAAACCACTTGCTAAAATAAAAAAAATGGAAGCATATTATTAGAGACTTTTTGCCCTTTTCTTGGCTTGAAAGATGTATGTTTTCTATAATTGTTTTGTGGGTGCTAAGCTAGATTCTTGATGACCACCATACGATTCTGTTCCTATTTTTTAATAATTTATTTATATTAAAATATTAGTGGATTCCAAGAAGATTCTTTTTTTACATTTTAATTTTGTTGTCTTATTTTTGTTTTTAAATTTTTAATTCAACCATGTGTACTAATTGGTTCTTAAAAAAAAAAAAAAAAGTAATTTTTCTTTTAAAACTTGACTATATATTGTAAATTAAACATAAAATAATATAAATTATTTTTATATTTAATCTATAACAGTGTCGATTTTTGCAAATTTCGACTCACAACATTTAATTTCGAAATTTTTCACAAACAATCCATGTCATTTAAATAAAAAATCGACACTGTGTTCCTCTTAATTTGTAAGAGTTTTCCATGCCATTTAATCATAAGGAGATACATATTTGATTTCCGCTTTAGGACTCATTCAATGTTGAGCCGCCCTTATTGAAAATATATTACTACCTCCGTTTTTATAAGATATTTACATTTTCGTTTTTGGGTGTTTTTTTGAGTTGTTTAGGCCATCTCCAATGGGACCTAAAATGGAGAATTTGGGTCTCCAACCCATCTTTATATTTCAATTCCCCATAAAGAAATTTTAGAGAACCAAATTTGAGTCTCCAAATTTGGAGACTCATTTTGAATCTCTATTTCTACTTTTTCATTATTTTATTATTATTATTATTTTTTTTTTTGAGATGGTGGTTTTTTTTGGCCTTACATTAATAAAATATATTAATATTTTATTATTTGAAGATTGAAATTTAGAGAAGGGTTGGAGTTGAAATAAAATAGAGATGGCATCTTTTAAGAATATTCTATTTTCAGTCTCCATTTTAGAGAATTTTTTTACGATGGGTTGGAGATGGTCTTACATTTTCATTTATAGTAAGTTTTGTAATTGTTTATTATTATTTTTTTATTGGTATTGGTAAAAAGTAAGTTTTTTAAAGAGTTAGTAATTGTTTATTATTATTTCTGTATTGGTATAGGTGAAAAGTATGTTTGTATTGGTATTGGTGAAATAATGAATGTAAAGATATGAGAAAAACGGAGGTAGTAATTTATATGAAGAATAATTCATCATTTAAATGAAGATTAAACCGGTTAATCATAAGATATGACAAAACTAATACTTTTTTCTCTTGGCACTTTCGACTTTCACCCCATTATCATTGCTCTTGTCGTCATCGGAAAATCTAACCCTAATTAAGAACAGCCAATGCAATTTTTTGACTTTCTTGCCAAACGAAGGTGTCTCAAAGAATTTTGATTTTGCGGCAAGGATTGTTGAAGTTTAAAATGCAATATTAAGTGAACTTTTTCTATAGATGTACTTTTATTTTTTTACAGGAAATTTGTATTACTTGAAGAGCTAGATGTTCATAATAATTTTATAATATTAGGTTCAATATCTTTAACTATTAGGAGCTGTAGTGGTTCTTGTTCATACCTAATCGTAAGGGAGTGATTTAAATACAAGAGGTGTAGATGATTGAGAACCATTTTAATTGAAAGAAAAAAAAAAAGGGAATAAAAAGAGAGAAATAATCCAAGAAGACAATCTTTCAATGCCAAGCTGTATTTGCTGTCCAACGAGACAAGCATATGACAATGATTTGTCAAAACTTGCGTTATTTCAAAGAAAATTCCAGCTTGATTCACCAAGATATATAAGCTTCAAAGATAAAGATTTGACATCTGTTATATGTACCAAACAATGGAAATTAAATTCAGATTTCTTTTCTCTTTATATATATATATAATTTTCATGTATTTTTAAAAATTTTAAATGAAAATAATTAGAGATGGCAGTAAGGCGGATACCCGTTAATTTCTATACTACCCACCCCGTCCTGCAATTTATTTTTTACTATCTGCCCCATAAAAATTTACATCTTTCACTAAACACTCCACCCCGTGACGACTAATAGGTACATGTGGGTTATTGTTTTATTTTCTCAATAATTTTTTAAAATAATATAATTAATAAAAATAATTTAAATTGACTTAAAACTTAATTAATCATATAATGTTCTAACAATAATATGAATTGTCTAACAAGAAATTAAAAAAAAAAAACAAAGTTAACAAATATTAAAAGAGTTTACAATTTTTTTTTAAGTTAAATTAAATAGAAAGTATGTCTAAAATTAATTTTAACCTTATAGCAATAATCTTATAATTTAATTGAAAAATCACTCGTTTAAGCTTTACTTTTGCATATATATATATATATTAAAAACAATGGGGTATTGCGGGTAATGGGTACCCACCCCTCATTACTCGTCTCTCAATGGGTAGTAGAAAACAATTACCCGCCTTGTTACATTACCTATTTTATTACTATCCAATGGGTAAACACGGATCAGATAATGCAGATACCTAAAATTTCCCGCCTCACTGCCAAGCTTAATAATAATAATAATAATCATAATAATAATAATAATAATAATAATTATTATTATTATTATAAAAACCATACCAAAACTAGTCTTACACACCTCTAAACAATATTAATTAATATACTATAAATTTTCCAATAATATATATATATATATATGTGTGTGTGTATTTTTAAAATTTAATATCAGATTAATCAATATCAAGTTTGTAATGCTTTAGTAATATCATTTATATTTTTTATATCATTCAATTATTTTAAATCATTATAATTAAGGTGTTGTTTTGTTGAAACATATTTTCATGTCAAATGCACTTTCAATAAAGTCGTGAGTTTAAAATACCAACTTCCCTTCTATTTTTCTTTAAATCCCATTTCCCCTCCAACTCCCCCAACCACACACTTCAACTTCAATAGAACTCTAACTTCCCCTCCAACTTCTTCCAACTAAACAACACCTAAATGTGTATCTTTGTATGCTCATTAGTGTCCACTTATGTGTCAGGAGAGGAGTGTGTATTAAACTTTTTGTTTCTAAAAGAATGAAGACGATTACAGTTTGTAAAAACTATGAATGGTACACTGGATGGGCTCACTATTGCCATTCCTAGACAAAATTCATGCTTAATAAAATAATACTTGTTAAAAAATGCTTAAAATAGCAAAAATTGTAGAAAAATATATAGAGTATTTTTGAATTTGCTTTAGTTTCTAAAATGATCCGCGGAATAATTGGTTTTATGAAATAGGCAATTATACTTTTTAAACTACACAAAAGTATATAATTCATTCAATTGTCGATCTTCCTTCTCTTGTTTCTTTTTATTCATCTTAATTTGGCAAACCAAAATTAGCATCTCCACCTCTATTCTTCTGTCGTAGCAAGACCAACCACTACTACCAGAATTGGTTAGATGGCCAAAACTCACTCACCAAAACGAAAGTCCACTTTTTGACAAATTTAACGGTATAAGAACCATCTCGAATAGTGGCCAAAGAGTGAGAATTGCTTCTTAAAAATTCGGTCTCCAAACTATTGTAACCTTCCGACGACGATTCTAACCCCATTGAGCAGTTATGTCAAAGATAATGGTACCATTAGATCATTCTTTCCCAAGCACAACTGTTTGATAATCACCCATTTTGATCATCGCCATTTTTTACTTCTTGGTTCCCAGAAAACTTGGTATCCGAATGGTTTTTTGAATTTTCCGATGACTTTGAGTTAAATTAGATGAAATTTATTTCATATTTGGAATCAACATTGAATTCCGGCTTTATTAATGTATAGTTTGTTAGCATTAGCAATGTTTTGATTTTTTGAACGACCGAAATTTAGACATCATATTAATAAACAAAATATAAATAAACAATAAAAAAAATAAACAATAAAAATGGATAATTAAAGCATTTTAAACAATCACAAACATATGATAAATAATAACAAATAAATATTAACCAATTAGAACTAAAAAATAACGTAATTAAACAATAATAAACATAATAAATAAAAATGTTTAAAAAATAATAGATAAAATTAACCTATTTTATAATTATTTTCTATTTTAAGTTGACATTTTTAGTAATTATTTTTAAAAGTTACCAAATGTATCTAGTAAATTTTGTATGTATAGTCTTTAAAACTCCGAAAATTCTACTTGTTCGGAGTGGCAAGATGAGTTTGCATATTGGTTTGCATTCTGGTTTGGTTAATTAAGGTTAACTGATTTGATTTGATTCTTGATTTTGATGTGATTAATTTTTTTATAACCAGTAATTTGATGTGATTAATTACATCCAACGAATCTAATGGTCAAATTTTTAGGTCAGGTCATGTCATACAATTAAAATTTTAATTTAAAGAATATCAATCTGATTAATTAATTATCTTTTTTGTTCACTTTTTTTAATTGTCTCATTTAACTAGTGCGAATTTTTTATATTAACAACATATTTTGGAGTATTAGGAATGCATTTTAAATTTTAGTCTTGTTATTCAAGTCAAATGTGCACTTATCCCTACAGTATACCTTGACATATAAACTTATTAAGGCCTATCATATAATTTCACAACGAACTTTCATCAAATTTGTTTTTTCACCCCAAAATAAACTTTGTTAAAATTTCACCATGTACTTTGCAAAAAAGTTACAATAACACCCTTAGCTGAAAACATTCATCCAAAATTGAATTAAATTTAAATATTTAGGGACTAAATATGTAATTTTTCTAAATGTCACAATTTAAATAAATTAAATGAATACAAGCTAGACCAATAGCTTGAATCATACGTGGAAACAATTTTAATGAGTATGATTAGAGGGAAAATCAAGGAATATTTAGTTCATTATGAAGGTGTTTATGTGGTTTTGGTGAAGTTATTGTCGTGGGTTCAGTTTGTGAGTTTTGGTTTTTATATGTTTGTTCTTGTATTTTTTGTTTTCTTATTCTTTCGTATGATAAAATAATACTTGTTCTAGTGAGGACCATTGTTATGTTTATATATAATATTGAACATTGATATTAGGATTAGGGTTATTGTTATGTTTATATATAATATTGAATATTGATATTAGGATTAGGGTTATAAAGTTTTTTATAAATACTACAGGTTCCATGTGAGGTGTGGATAGGGGGAACTGTGTTTGTGAATAGAAATGGGAATGTCGAAGTATAGAAGGTATGCATTTACCAGACTGGACTACTGATGAGGGAAAGATGGTTTTTCAACAGTTATCTGCTAAAGTTGAAGGATATGGATATGGTTTTATGGTTAAGATAAGTTATTTTAACACAAGGGTGATCTAAGAAGTATGAGGTAGTCACCAATGATGAAGAACTGAAATTACTATAGGGAGTGGGAAGGATTATAATAACATCATATTCTTAATTGAGACAGAGAAGAAAAGCACAGAGAATTTAAGTGGGATCATTCCTTAAGAGTGATGATGACGTTCCATTTGTCAAAAACTCTACATTAGGCAGACTTGATAAACTGACTTCTCTAATGAAGGTTAAAGAAAAAAGTACAACAACTTCTTTTGACAGCTTTAGTCCCAAACAAGTTGGGGTCGGCTGTGTGGATCCTCCAAAAGGATCCAAGTTTGGCAAATTTTTACGCTGGCTGCCAACCTACCGCAACCCTTCTCCTTTATCCGGGCTTGGGACCGGCTACGCTACTCACGTAGGCGGAGTTGTTAAAAAAAAAAGTACACAAAATGTAAATGAATGCCATTGCCAGGGTTGTGATAAGAAGCAGCCAATAACAGAGACAATGGAGGTTCATGTCATTGACAAGTTACATGAGCTAGATATGGAGAAGATGATTCCTGATGTTGAATCAAGCTTCAGTTCACTGGATTTGTTACATGTGAGGAAAAATAACAAAGAATTTCACTTAATGTTGAAGTTTCTTCTCAAATACCTACATTTAAATTCTCAAACAAAAGATACATGTTTAGGACAGCCTGATAATAAAGTGGCAGATGCTGCAACTGAAGCTTGCAATGATTCCTTTTTGGACAGTTCACTAATGCACAACTTCATTTCAGTCTAAAATAGGATGAAACTAGTGGAGAGCATTCCTTTGATATAGCTGCTAGCATGTCATCTCCTGAGAGCAACCATAAAGAAGTTTTCATAGTGTGAGCATTCTGAGAAAGAAGGAAATTCATCATCAGGGTAGCGATACAATCTGTTGCCTAGATTGTCATCACTCCAAGAAGTAAAGACATAGCAGCTTCCATAAACACACTTAACTTCCTCAGAATCATTCACCGTTTCTGTTGCCATTGAAGAATCAGTCCCCAATCTAAATTCGCCATGTTATTTTGCTCGAGAGAAGTTACTGCTCTTCGATTTAGGGTTCCAAATCGCAAATGAATTTGTGGAATTTTTGGATTTTCAAAGACAGGTCACATCAATATCCCTCTAACGTCGTTACCATCTAAATAACAAATAACTACATAAACAACCAATTAGTACTATAAAAAAACTAATTAGTACTAAAGACTACTTAGTTCGACCAACATTCAGCAATTAGAAATATGATGAATATATTTACGAGTATATAATATTTAAAATGCTAATTTAACTTTCAATTCTATTTTGGACGTAACATCAACTTAAAGGTTTATCATTTCAAATAAATAGGGCCCAAATTGGTTTGTTTTGTTGTTATGTACTGGACTACACCCTTTGAGGTCCTTCAGACATAGTAAAAGCTTTGGTCCACATAAAGTGGAATATCCAACGTTAACATAAGTAATCTCTATTTCATGAGTGATATATTTACTCTAATTCTTTGTCACGGCAAAGATTCTTTTATTGATTTTGATTGAGCAAAGGACAACTACAACTATAATTATTACTCACTCCATTTTGATTTATTTAATTAAAATTTTCAAATTCAATAATTCATTTATATAGAAAATTTTCCATTTTAGAAAAATAACAATGCTTTAGCTTAAATGTACAGTTTTCTTTTCTTTTTTTCTTTACAAGTGCGAGAGGAGAAAGAGAGAGGGGCATATGGGAATTTGAATTTGAACGCTTTAGCATTAGAGCGTTAACCGCTTGGGCAACTTCATCCCCAGCTTAAGTGTAAAGTTATTATAATATTAATCATGAACCACATTATAACTTTATCATAAGGATATATTAATGAAAATTTATTGACAATTTTGAGCTTACGTTGGGAGCAAAAGATTCAAAATTTAAATTTTTAATAAGGGATACGTTTATTCTAATTTTTAACTATGATTCTAAATTTAACCCAAGGGGTTGGTCTGGTGGTGAGGTAAGTCACCAAAGACCAAAAGGTCCTGGGTTCAAACCTTGGGGGTAACTAAAGGCAAAAAAAAAAAAAACTATGATTCTAAATTCATAATACAACTGGTATTTAGATATTGGAAAATATGATTTGTCCCTGAATTATTAAAAATTAAATTAATTTGTTTTTTTATTTTAGATAATAATCTATTTTATCCTCTTATTTTAGAAGAATTATACTACCATTTTGTCATTTCGCACCTTTTTTATCTAGTAAAATACAAATGGTGACAGAAAACTAATAAGTTATGTTTTTTCTAAATCATTGCTTTCCCTATAAATATGGTAGCAATTTTAACTAAAATAATATATTTACCGGAAAAACTAAAAAATAAATTAACTTTTTTTTTAATTTTTGTCAAAACTTATGTTATATTTATAATCAGTGTAAATAAATAATTTAAATAAAATATGACTTGTTAATTTTTATCACCGTTTACATTTTTTTGGTGATAAAAACTAACGCGGAAGAACAAAATAGTATAATTTTTCTAAAACATTATAATAAAATAGATTATTATATAAAATATAAAGAAATAATTCAATTTGTGAAAAGGCAGGGACAACAAAATTATATTTTCCTTTTTGTAAATATTATTTCAAGAATATATATATATAATCAAAAATTTATTTACAAAATGACTTATGTTAGAAATTCACTGATAAATAAATTCTAAGTCCTCCACTTTACAATGACTTGATGTGAAAATAAAAAATAAAAAGCTGATGATTTTTTTTTTTAAACAATAGAGAAAATAATTTTTTTAGAAGAGAGAAATTAATACTTCTACATTTGCACAAAAGTCAAAATGGCAACAAATAATATCAATATGTTTTGAAAGGTTAGTGTTTTTAAAACAACTAGTATTTTACCTCTAGTATACTTGCAGCTAGGGTAAATAATAGTACATATGCTTGTTTTCATTTTTTTAATGTTATTTTTTAAATTTAATTAATATATTATTATAATAACTATTTTAGTTTATTATGACCTAAACATGATTTTTACCTCGAATTTTGCGACTCTTCTCGTTTTCATCCTAAAATAAATTTTTTCATAATTCAACCCTAAACTTTACGTTAACTTATCAATTTTACTCCCGATTTAAAATTTTGCCTTACTTACATCTTATTTGAAATTTGTTGGACATATTTCAATTTTTCATGGCCAATTTAATTATTTCATGAAATTAAGGGAGTGTTTTATAATTATACAAAATATAAAAATTCTAAAGTTCATCTTCAGTTTCTACGCACTCTAACCATTGCTGCGTGCCCTATCTCCACCATTTCTACCTCCGCACCACCTCCACAGTCCATTCTCACAATCACCTTGAACTTTAAAATTTTTTCTGCCATAACTATTTTTTTTTTCTTGCTCTTTTTTTATGGAAGGTGGATTTAGGTTTCACCTTTTCTCTTTACACCCTTCTAATATGCAGTGGAGCTAGTGATTTCACTTCTCATTTTGCCAACAACCCTTAATTCCTTAATTTCCTTTAGTTCCTTCACAAAAATCAATTGGTCTCCTTTTCTAAAATCAATCAAAACCACATATCCTTATCTGAAATCAAATTACTCATCTATCAGACAACCACTACAATCATGTCTCTGCTTCACCCATCAACAACCTCTATCACCCTTTGTGAAAGTCTATTTACTTTTTGGAATAATACAGTTTATTCGTTCAACTCCACTACACCACCCAGATATTTCGATTGTCAAATGAGTAGAATCTTTTGAAATTGTACAAAATCTCCATCACCATGGAACCTGATAACTATGGTGGCCATAGATTTCAATTTCTGAAAATTGAAAATGGTCAAATTGTATAGGTTCAAGAAGGGAGAAATCTTTTTTTTTTGAAATTGCATTATCCCTCCACCACCCTTCTAGATTTGAATTGGCCGGATACGACTCCCAGTGTCTGATGTCAATTGATGGTGGCAACTTTTTGGTTAAATACTATATATATTTCAAAAATGCCCTATTTAAAAAACCAAACTGAACTTTGTCATCTCTTACCTTCAGTAAGGGAGTAAACATGAAATTTTTAATATAGTAAAAGAGCCTAACATATAGGAAAGCTTAAATAAATAAGATGTATTAAGTTCTAGCAAATCATCAAATAAATATGTATCGTCAAAGTGCTCGATATTTAGCAGCATTCTATAAGGAAGCAAGTTAAAAATATATTGAAAATCAAGATTTTTTATAGGCTCAACCACTAATTTGCTTGTTAATGCCAACTTGAATTTGTGGTTGGTTGGCTTTAGAGTTAGTGTGTTTGTATGAATACTGAATGTTCTCATCTTGTATGACCCATGCTCCTTTATTTTCTTTTTTTTTTTTTAATTTCTAGCTACATATTTAGACATAAAAACTTGAATGCGACCACCTTGAGATTTGAATATGAACATAAGAGCACAAAGTTATTTAAAAACTTATAGCATAATTTGTCACCATATAGACATTGGATTATAATGAAGCCATTCACCTTTTGATCTTGCAAAACCATCTCTAAGACAATCAAATTATTTATATTGTTACGTTGTGTAACTCTCTAAATATGCAAGACACGTACTTTAGGTACCCAATTTTCCTTATTGGCATTCAAATTATTGATAAAATTAACCTATGACAATTTTAAAAAAAATAATCAAAAACCATTTTTTTATTATACACAAGAGATTGTATTAATTAATACAAAATTACGACAAAGGTTATAGATAATATACAACGCATGAGTATTAAAAATGAGAAAAACATGATTACAAATAATAAAATAATGAGATTTTTTGTTTAATTCAAAAATAATTAAACTAATATGAATGTTCATTTAAATAACTTACATGATCAGTGATATTCATTATATTGTGTGAGTTACTTGATTTTGTCATTTGCACAAATGATTTTGATTAGAAATAAATTCAAGAAAAACACGTAGTATAATTAGGAAATGCAAGAACTATAAAACATATGAATTTTATAATCACCTCACTTCAACAATCTCAAATAGGCAGAAGCTATATGCATTATTTTGATCAAACGAATAAAGTCTTGTATTCTTTTAAACCAAGTAAAAACTTATTATTGTAAAATATATAGATTAGGACAAATAGAAGTAATTTGACACAAGTATTGTAATTTTCTTATTGCCGACACATAAATATAATAACACAACAAATTACTTCATTTCGGCACAATTAGTGTCAAATGATGCAATCACATCTCTTAAAACATGGTTCTTTAATAATCTTGAAAATATGAAAACAAAGCAAGCTGAGATTCTATGTAGTGTTATGTAGAGCATATGAAGATCGAGGAATGTGTGGGTATTTTTGAAAAATTTCAATCTGAGCTAGTTATAGTACAACAGGCTTTAAGCCTCATTTTTTTATTACTAGAAAGTGCAGATGAGATCAGAGAGAGTTACTCCTATTAACTCTCAAGCAAAATGGAAACCACTAGACCCGAATACAATTAAAATAAATTACAATGCTGCTCTATTTAAGGACAAAAATGCGTATAGTCTAGGTTTTATTGCCAGGGATTCAAAGGGACAAATAATGGCTTCAGGTTGTTGAAGAAAAACTAGTGCAAAGGAAATTGTAGTGCTTGAATTTGAAGCCATAATTTTTGCGATGGAAGTTGCTGGAGATCTTTCTTTTCGAAGGATTCATATTGAGACTGATTACTAAGAGTTAATCCACATGCTTATTTCAAATCAAAACCCCTTGTCAGAATGGGTAACTGTCTTATTAAAGATCAAATTGTTATCAAGATTGGTTCAGTTTGTTTAGTTTTCTTATGTGTCTAGAGTCAATAATAAGTCAGTACACTGTTTAGCGAGAATGCAAATTGGTGAGTTTCAGTTTTCTTATGTGTCTAGAGTCAATAATAAGCTAGTATATTGTTTAGCGAGAATGCAAACTGGTGCAGAAAACTCAAATTGTCTTTTTGTTGAGGAGGTACCACTTGAGGTTGCTCAACTTGTAATTAAGGATGCTTTGTTGATGAATTAATAAAAGTTTGGATGATTATCTTTAAAAACAAAATTAATTAGATATTAATTACAAAAAGTTCAAAGAAAGAGCAAAAATTTTGCTAATTAAAATTTAAATATATGCTTGATTAAATGATTACCTTGAACTAAGGTAAAATTTTCAATTGCATGATCATAATTTTGAATTAAAATTTTATTTTTAAATTCAAAATTATAGTGAAAACTAAAATTTAGTGCAAAATTTTAGTTATTCTCCTTATTAGTTCAATTATTTTTATGTCAAATCACCATAAATTATTGCAAAACTTTAATAATTCCTACAAATTTATTTTTACTAAAATTTAGCGTAAAATTTTTGGTAATGACATTTTTTTAATAATTAAATTTAAATTTGATAATTAATTAGAAAATTTTTTTTAATAATAGTTGTATTAATTAAAAGTGCACTTTTTTTTTTTGAAAATAATTGAAAGTATACTTAAAGTAATTTTCAGGCTATTACCCATTCTATCCAGGCAAACTTACTTTGCATCATATTCTAATTTCAAATCAGAAAATAAGACAAAAATTAATAGTACAAAAATTACAATCTAATTTTTACTTTTTTTATAAAAAAGTAGTAATACGTAGTGTGTACCTAAAAATAGATAAAAAAAAAAAAAGGTAAACAGTGCTTACATGTCTCTCACCAAACAGAATTTTTTCAATAGATAAAAGAGACAATCAATTTTTACAAATTTTGAAAATATGTGGTAGAAATAATTTTATGATTTCATGCCCTTTGCAAAAATATTTATGCAAATAAAGGGTTTTAAACAGAAGAAATCCTATTATGAAAAAAAGAAGGCAAGGAATCAAAAAAATAAAAATATTTGATTCAATTTGATGAGTTGATTAATCATCGTCATTCAGAATAAAGAATAGAAAGAGTAATTTTTGCATGAGATTTAAAATATATCAAACATTACAGTGATAATATATTTATAAGGGAATCATATAAAAAAGAAAAGATATAGTAATTTTAGTAGAGACATATAAATCCGTCTAAATTTTTTAAGATTTTTATAATTAATTTCTAAATAATTCTGGTTTGCAAAACTGAAGTAAATAAAAAATTTTCAAATTAAACACAATAAAGTGAGTCAATTAACAAAGTTAATATTTTAATTTATGTCTCCATTCAAGTCAATCGATAAAATTAATATATTCAAATTTAAATAATTTTTTAATTTAAATTTTTATTTAAAGTATTTTATTAATAAGTTAAATAAATTAAAATTAAATTAGTTAGTTTAATAATTTTATGTTGTTTCTCTTTATTAATTTTCTTTTTCTTATATATATATATATATATATATATATATAATCGCTGTCTCAAAGTGTCAATGAGAAAGGGAAATGTAAAGGTAACCTGACTGTGATAACGACTGTCGGCAATGCATCTACACGCCACGTGTACCATTCAACTACACCTTTTTTTTTCGGGTTACTCTTTTATATTCCCCTCATAATAATATCTCAAGATAATATCTCCTATCCCATTTGGGCCCACTTACTATTATTTTTTTGTCTTACGGCCCCATCTTCCATAGGTTCATAACATTTTCTCTGCTGATAGCCATTGTTTGTCGATGTTTGTCCTCTGCTTCTAGTCGCTTCTCATCGACACTATCTCTTTTCTTTTTTTTTTTTTTTTTGCTTTCTTTATATTTTTAAATGTTTTTTCTCTCTTTTTTTTTCCCACTATTTAGGGGCAATAGGTTTTTTTAAAAGTTATCCTATGAGTGGCTACTGATTTCATATTTGGTGACCCTCTTGATGTGAAAAAATGTTTGAAAAATGATCTCTCTTTTAAATGTAGCAGAGATGAGCTTAAAGAGAAAAAAAAAAAAAGAAGACTCTCTTGTGGATTTTTCACATATGTATCTTTGTTGGTCTTTGCATGGTTTAAAAGCTTCATTGATATTATCAATGGCCTGTGTTTGCTCGATTTAATCAAGCTTTGATGTAATCTTGCATATCTTCAATGAAATTTATAGCTTTAGTTAGAAAAAAAAAAAAATTTGTTAAAGCTTTAATATATAAATTAAAAAAAATAAAATAAAATAAAAATTCATAGGTCACGTTTGGATTAACTCTCAAATGGCACCTAACGTTTGCTAACGATCATTTGATACTTCATGTTTTCATTTCTTATACAAATTGACACTCGGGTAGTTTGCTTCGAATGCAGATGTAAAAACATAAAGTGTTAAATAAAAGGTTTAAAACAGAGAAAAATGATCTATTTTTTTTTTGTTAATACATTCAAATGAGAAGCTTACAAATTTATAAGATACAAATACAAAAATAATCAATTATGGAAATCCCAAAGATCTGATTGTACTACCTAACAAAACAGAACTTTTGTGTAAAAGTTTTTCTGCCCAAGCTCTGAGCATTTTCTTCCATTAAATAGAATTGTTACAGAGAAACATATCCCTAAATTACAACAAATCATATCCCTTAATTACAGCTGATTCTATTCTAAGAAATGTAAATATTTACAGCAATAAAATGACAGTTGACCATATCAACAGCTGTCATTGACATATTTAACTCTACAACTAATGATTTGTCTTCAAACCATGTGTTTGCTATTGAGTTTGATACTGTTTTGACTCCTAACTTTAAAGATATCAGTAATAATCATGTTGGAGTCGATGTGAATGGCTTGATTTCAAATATATCAGCTAATGCAACCTATTTTTCGGAGGTAGAGAAGGCGAATAAGACTATAGAGCTTAGAAGTGGAAACCCAATTCAGGTATGGATAGATTATGATGATTTGGAGAAGATAATCAATGTAACAATAGGTCCTTTAACAATTCAAAAACCCAAAAAGCCTCTCTTGTCAACAAATCTTGATCTTTCTTTAGTTTTCTCGAATTCTATGTTTGTTGGTTTTTCTTCTTCTTCAGGATCAGTGGCAAGCTCCCATTATATTCTTGGATGGAGATTTAATAGAACCGGACCGGCTCAAAATCTTGATATCTCACTACTTCCTTCACTTCCACCTCAAAAAAAATCTACCCATAAACCAGATTTAAACATTTTAGTCCCATCAGTGATAGGTAGTTTTGTGCTGATAATAGTCTGTGGAAGTGCTTATATTATGTGGAGGAAGAAATTCGAAGAAATTC
>CATIWJ010057505.1:0-11683 GCA_949640765.1 Croton laevigatus | reverse complement strand
AAAAAAAATACAGTATATTTTAAAGAAGTATATTTTTGTTGAAAATAATAATTAATAAGTTGAAAAATTATTATTGATATATTTTTTAGAAAAAGACAATGATTTAAGAATAATGATACTGTTGCTAAATAAGTGTTGATTTATGAAATAGAAAATGAAGTGATGTTTATTTCAGAAAGTTGATAAATGTGAAAATAATACAGTAAATATTTATTATTCTACGACGATTTAGTTGAATCGAGTTAATATAGGGAATGATCGATCATATCCTAAGTTATTGATATATGGCCATTGATTGTTATGGCAACGGCCGTTGTGATTGAATTGCGGTGACGACTGATTTGAGATAGTATTTGGTATCCGCCATTTGGTGAGTTAATCCAATAAATTTTGATAGCCAGTTGGTAATACAGCCAATTGGTGAGTTGATAGCCAGTTGGTAACACAGCCAATTGGTTAGTTTGATCAATAGGTTCGTCTAAATATCTGGTAGAGTTAACTGAGCTAATCAAGTAAGATTTTAAATGAAGCAAATTATTTTATTATGTGAATTTAATATTATTTTAAATTAAGTATGTGCATTTAAATTATTTATACTTTTCATTAGTTAAAGTATCCACTGAGCGTAATCGCTCAGCAAGTTTGGTTAATTCTAAACTTGTAGGTCTCCGAAAGATGTGAAAGAAACAGGAACTGTCAAATAGTATATGGGCCCGAAGAACATAGTTTGGCATATACTGTGAAGATGAAGTCAACAAAAGTAAAACTATGAGTAGAAAAAAAATGTTCCCATAGTTTGTTATGTAAATTTAAATTATTGAACTGTATATTGTATAAATTGTAATGTGGCACTCCTTAGTTTGGCTGCAAATAGTCGGGTTAATGGGTGTTACAATTTAAGTCAGGCTCATATGTAATAAAATAATAATTAATAAATAAAATTTTTATTTCAAAAAGTAAATAGATAAGTATATATATATTAGAACATGAAATAGATATAAATAAAATTAATATGTTCGTTTTCTTTTACTGCTCTCACCAACAGCCCAATCCAACGAGCTTACATTTGGGCCTGTTATTGGGCTAAAATCCATTAGACGATCTAATAACTTAATTACATCAGACTCTATTACAAATAAGTTTCAAGAAGGGGCTGACATAAACCCTTTCTCTACAACTGAGTCTAGAAAGCCCAGAAATAAATTATAAAACCCATCAATATTCAAGAGCCCAACAGGTTTCTTATGAATTCCTAACTGAACCCAAGTCACTACTTCAAGAAATTCCTCCAAAGTTCCACAGCAACCAGGCAGAGCAATGAAAGCATCTGAATGCTCATACATAGTAGATTTACGTTCATGCATAGAATCTACCAAAATTTTATTATCTCCAGGAGTAGAACCGATTAAACCACTGCTATCCAAAGCCTTAGGCAATACACCTAAAACTTGACTACCACCACCATGTGCAGCTTTGGCAACTGCACCCATCAGGCCTAAATCACCACCACCGTAAACTGTCACATCCTAATTTCTGGATAGCGAGACATTAATGGAATGCTAGTAGAATGTTAGCAAAGTACTGATGGAATCGTAAGTTTTAGGAAGTTTGAATAAAGATAATAATAATAGGAAAAAGAAGGGATTTCGTGTAGGGATTCATGTAAATTTTTGCATGCCATAAATAGGAGGCAAATTAATGTGCTATGCTGGCAAATGAAAATGAGTGATGTCATAAGGAAAAGAAATAGAATTTTAGTCTCATGAACTAAAATGTAAAACTTCAAAATTTATGGAGGCATGCAAAAGAAAGCCAACGGGTGGAATTGAGTTGGCAAAGGGTAGTTAACATGTGGCTAGGGGAGAGCTAGTGTGGCACTTTACTGAGATAGGTGGCAAAATTTTGAAGAACACAGAACAAATATTGTTGTTTGTATTTTTCACATCTGTATACCAAACCTCAAGTAAGGACACTCTCAACCTTGAATACTTTCTTTTTTATAACTGAAGCTGTAGTTTAGTGTCATTTGAAGGCAAAGACTGTAGTAAGAACATATAGATTAAGTTGATAGAATGGAGAAATGATAGAAGCATAAACGTGAGGAATAAGAAAAAGGAAATTCAAATTATCATTTTACATTCCTTTTATTAAAATCAAAATCTAACACCATAGAACTGTTCATGGGGACCTGATGAGTGAGTTCAATGGTAAAAACTGGCCGACCGGTTGTCAGAAGGCCTGTTCTCGACCGAAAAAATCTGGGTTTCCCGTTGGCTTTGCAAGCAGTTTTCGTCGCCTCCAGCTGCCATCCGTTCCATCTGAAGCCGCAGAACGATCGGCGACGTCGAGGGGAGTAGCTCGGTGCCAAGCTTGACGCCGGTAGTCGCCAAAAGTCTCATTGGGCCTGATGGACTCGGCTGCTGGAAACTGACGCAGAAGAGCGAGCTTGCGAAGAAGAAGAGCAAAAACGCGGATTTGGGTGCGTTTTGAAGAAAATTACTGCCTTGGTCCCTGAATTTGTTCCTGGTGGAGGCGCAGCGCTTGAAGCAACTGTGGAATTTTGAGTAAGCCCCTCCGTGTCCACCTTTGGCCCCTGAACTTTAATAACTTTTCAAATGAGTCCAGCAGAATAGTTTTTAAGTGTATTTAGGATTTATTTTTTAAAAATTAAATATTTTAAGGCATAAATAAATAATTATATGGAAAATTTAAATTAATTTAGGGCATGGACAGTGAGTTTAATCAAGGAACGGAAGGAAATTTTGGAAGCTTAGCGTATAACAAAATTTTATCAAGTTTGGTACTTTTGTTTTTTAAAGTATTCAAATTACTTATGTTTTAAATTATTGATTTGCATCTTAAACTGTTTGATTAGTATTTTTAATATATGATTTTATTGAATAATAAATTTTATGGAGTACTCGAATGTGTGTTCGAGTTATAAAATAATTTTTGATGAATTTTTAATACCGAAACGGTATTCGCAGGCACGAAATTACCGATTCGGTAAAAATAGAATATTATTTAAATAGAATTTCCAATATTATTTCCATTGAAATGTGTTCAATTGAGAATTATTTATTTTGCAATGATTATTATTCTTGAAGCATGAGAATTTAATTTATTACTTAAATGCAATTAATTGCGAAATAGAAATTTGAATTGCATGAAAGAAATTATTGAGAAATCATTATTGTGAAGTGAAATTGCTTAAGCTCTACTTGGTTTGATTCACCTAGAGATAAGAATATGTTGCAACATATGGTTAGAAAATCCTACGCAGTGCTTGAAATTGAATGAAGCTTGTGAAATGAAATTATATATGGATGTAGCAGCGATCTACGACTCCATCAAAGAATTATACATATATTCAATTCGTGAATAACAGCGATCTATGTCCGAATTGAAATGTGATTTAGGCCAATTCGTGAATAGCAGCGATTTATGTCCGAATTGAAATGTGATTTAGGCCAATTCGTGAATAGCAACGATCTATATCCGAATTAAGCAATGACTTAACAATTCGTAAATAGCAGCTATCTATATCCGAATTGTAACCCTAGTATTATCCTTAATGTCGAAAATACCAGTAGAGCAAATGGTAAATTATATTGTATGATAAATGTTTATTGCCTTGATTTATGATTTTGCAAAGTTAATTTCTTGATTTTAAAATATAAGTAAATTTGCTTTTGCGAAATGAATTTGTCAACTGCTTTTAAAATACTACTGCTTTACTTTACATGCAAAATTATATATGTGTACCTACTGAGCATGGAATTGCTCAACGAGTTATTTCTGTAACTCGCAGGTTAGGAAAGGTTAGCAGAGCATCAACATTCACCGACACTGTCATAGCCCAAAAATCAATTCAAGAACTAAGTGGAAAAAAAATAAATAATATTTAATTGGATTAATAGGTAATTAATCATATAAAAATTTAAGAAAGAATTATTTTAAGATATTTTGATGATTTAGATGTCTAGACAATAATTAGGTTGAAAAGACAGTTGTTTTAAGTATAATATTGCAATTTTTGACACTCAGAGTATTTTGGTCATTTTGACCCTCAAAAAAATTTTAGAATCAGAATTTAGTCTTGAAAATATCAAATTTGGAATCTAGGCGTCAAGACGATCATTTTGAGCATAATTTTGCTAGGGTTTAATAATCAGTCAATTTTTACCACACCGGGTAAAATGCGGTAAAACCGTAAATTCAAATTTACGTCCGTAAAATAGTAAAATATCAAACCTTATCATAAAACCTTATCTATAAGCTTTGGATACTAATTCTAAAAGAGGTTGTGGGAGACAAGATTTGATAAGATTAGTCCAAAATAATTAAAGTTAGTTGATTAAACATAATTAATTTATAATTTACACAAATTGTGGTCTAAAAATTTATTTGAGTACACCCATGAGGTCTATAAATAGATAGGGGTGTTCAGGCTCAGGTCGGGCGAACCGACTCAAACCGAAAACCGATAAGAAAAATCGAACCGATATTATCGGTTTGGTTCGGTTCACGGTTAAAACCGAAGTTTAAAATTAGTTAATAAATCAGGTTTAAAACGACTACATTTTTATATAAAACGACTACGTTTTGACGAAAATCAACTGTTTTTATGCTTATCGATTCGGTTTTGAACTAGCCGAACCGATAACCAAACCGATAAATTCGGTTCGGTTCGGTTTTTTGCTAATAATAACCGAAAATCGAAAATAACCGAAATTTCGGCTCGGTTCGGTTTTCGATTTTCGGTTTGCGGTTTTTTTTTTTTTTTGAACACCCCTATAAATAGACCCATAACCCCTAAATATTCATTAGAGTCCAAATAGTTTCGGGTAGGCACTTAAAATTGAGAGAAAACAAAAAAATTTCCGAAATAACTCAAAGCTGCCATCGCTTGTCGTTCGGCGTGCCAGCTCGCAGCCATCGCTTGTCGTTTCGGTTCCGTCCGCAAAGCCTCGGCAGAACGCGCGCCTGGCACAAAATTCACGTTTCGTCCTTGAAGTTTTGTTCCGCGTTCATTCAGGCCCTTCCGCCCCTGTTTTATTCAGGTTTTGACCCCAAAACTTATTTTTCCTCTTCATTTGCGTCCAAATACCTGTTTATAAAATAAATTAAATTTATTTTTGAAATAAAATATTTTTGGGGTGTTAATAAATTGATTAAAGGCTATGATTAAGTTAAATATTGATAAAATAAATATTATAAATTGTTTAATTGGAAAAATATTGTAAGTTGAAGATTTTATAAATTATTTAGAGGGTGATTTAATTTAAAATTTGAAATTAAATATTCATATGACTTAATAAAATTCATTGGGTAATAATATTAAATTAAAATAGATATAAAATGAGTTTAATTTAATTATTTAAATATATGTTGACTAACACTTAAAAATATTTATTTGGACACTTGGTCAATTTAAAATTTAGGACAACTAAAAGAGACCAATTAAAAATAATTACATGGATAAATATATGGACAATACCTTATAACCTTAATAAATGGACAGTGATAGGACAAAGGATAATCCAACAACAAAGGAATAAAACTCGATACTTTTAGAGACCGAAGTTTGATACTTTAACTTTTGAAAAGCTCTTAAATTATATTTTATTGCATGATTTATATTTTGCATTTAATTTATTGTTTATTTGAAGTTATTAAATTAAGTTTAATCGGAACCACTCATGTGGGTACGATGAAATTATCGATTAAGTATTTATTTTTATTATTTTACCATTTTATTTAAATTCTCATTTTAATTGTGGGGGTTTTATTTTAATAATGCTATATATTGAATACCCATATTAATAGTGAGGTTTATTACTTTTTTTATTACTTTTATTACTTTTACTTCTATTACTTCTATTTCTTTTATTATTATTTCAATATTAAAGACCCATTTATTTTGTGGGGATTTATTTACTTTACTTATTTAATTTATTTATTTTTACTTATTTAATTAATTAATTTTATTTATTTTTTTTTATTTATTTAATTTGCTTATCAAGTCTTTAATTTATTTACTTTTCTATATACCCATATATTTTGTGGGGTATTCATTTTTACTTTAACTTTCATAATTACTTATTTATTTTATTTGCTTTAAATAATTTGATATTTAATTATAATTTATTTACCTTGCAATTTAAATTTAATTTACTTATTTATTTATTTTAATATATAATACTAAAGTTAAAATTTAAATCAAGTTAAATTAAATACTAGAAACAAATATTTTAGAAAACTAATAAATTATTATTATTTTAAGAAAAGTTATTTTAAAAGTATATATATAAGTAAAGTTTTAAGTAGGTAATTATAAATAATTATTTAATTAATTTTATAAATCAAGTTATTTTAAAATTTCTAATGGTAGTAATATTTTTATTAAAATAAAAGAAAAATATAATTATTTATTTTAAGAACCTATTTTGAGAAAAATACTAATATATACTTATGCTTTGTAAAATATTATTTTGTTGTTACAACACTATACTAAAGTTAATATTTATTTAAATTGTAAATATTTCTACAAAAACTAAGTACATACTATTATTTTTATTTAAAGTTATAATTTATTAATAATGATTATTTTAAAGGTAAATATAAGTATAAGTATATATAAATTTGATTTTAAATAAAATACTTATAAGCCACAACTCAAACATTTTTATTAAAATTAAGCTATTTGCAAAGTTTTACTAAAAGTAATAATTTTTAATTGAGATCAAATATTTTAAAAAAAAAAAATCTAAGTTTATACCTAAGATAAATTAGAAAATAATTTAATGGATAAGTTTTAAAATAATAAAAGAATTATTTTGTAAAGTATTTTCTTTAAAATTTTACTATGACTATGAAATAAAAATAATTGGAATAAATATGGTGAATATGATATTTAATGCTCTACTTGAATATGTTGATGAAAATATAAGTTTTGAAAAATATAAATGTTGAATGTGTTGATTGTGGAATGATTATTTATGTTGAATTTCATGATTAAAGTTATTATTTTTGTTAAATTGGAGATTGTGAGAAAAATATTTTAAGTTTTACTAGGATTTAGTTGAACTGAACCAATGTAGGGTTGATCGATTATTCCCGGTGATTAAGTTATGGTCATTGATTTGTTACGGTGACGGTCGTTGTAATTGATTGCGGTGACGACCGATTAAAGTAGCCATTTGGTATTTGCCATTTGGTGAAAGAAATAATGTGTGAGCAAAGTAGCCATTTGGTATTCGCCATTTGGTGAAAGAAAAAGCCTTCGGATGACTAAGTGAGTTAATGTATGTTTGTTTGAATATCTAGTAGAGCTAATCGAGCTGATTAAGTTTTATTTTTAATAACGCATTTATATTTATTTCAAGATTAAGTTTTATTGGATGAGTTATTTTATTAAATGTTATTTAAATATTTAAATTATGTTTTTGATATATGATGTACATTTAAAATGCTTTTATTTATCACAGTTAAAGTATCCACTGAGCTTAATCGCTCAGCAAGTTTGGTTTATTCTGAACTTGTAAGTCTCTGAAAGAAGTATAGAAGTTGGAACATTGGGGTACCACCAGAACAAGAACGTAGATTGACATATACTGTAAAGTCAAAGTCAGCATAAGCAAAGTTAGTTAAGATAGAAGAAAAAAAATGTACTCGTAATTTGAATTGAATTTAGGATATGAGCTGTATACCATGTTCATATGTAATTTAATATTCTTTAATTCAATTATTTATAATTGGATTAAGGGGTGTTACATTTAGTGGTATCAGAGCATTGGTTTAGTCGTTCCTGGGCAGTTAAACCGGTCAAACCTAGAAAAAAACAAGTTATAGGTCAAACTTAGAGAAACATAATATACGGATGAACTTAAGAAACAGTATATGCCAAATATGGAAAAAAAACCAGCATATGCTACTTACGAACACAAATACATATAGTATAGATTAAGTAATAATTAAGAAATAAGGAGTAAGACAGATAATAAGAAACTTAGACAATAAACATAGGAAAATGAAATACTTGAACATAAAAGCTATAATTTGGTTTGTGTTCTACAAATCAAATAGTTTAAAATAAAATAAAGTAAATAATGGAGTTAAAAATAAGATAAGTAAGATAAAATAAATATAGCCAAGAAATAATATATATATATAATATAATAAGGGTATACAAATACTCAAACAAAAATTAAAATTTGTATATTAGGAAATATATATAGAATAAATAAATCAGTTTTATGTTGGGATCAGCTGTAACCAACATGAGACCAAATAATTTTAATTCTTCGAGACAGATATAGGTGGATGCACCTGTATTTTAATCTCGAGGATTTAATCAAAATACTAATTTTAAATTTTTAACTCAAGTAAAAATATAATATTAGTATGGTAAAAATATAAATAAATTAATCTTGTTATGTGAGAAAGATATTTAACTCTATGTCCTGGCCAGATATAGCAGTTAAATAAATTTCTGACATGACAATAAATAAAAGGGAAATTTACAATTTCCTCCCTATATTTTTACATATTATACATTTTCCTCCCTGTTAATTGTGAAATATAATAAAATATCCCTATATTATTTTTCCATCGACAATAACCTCCTTTATGTCAATTTTTCTGTTAAAATAACAATTTAAGGATCAAAAGGTAATTTTACGGGTCATTTTGTAAGAACACGAGAATTGAAGGACTAATGTAAAAATTGCCCTTCTTCTTCCTTGAACAGCAGCACACGCAGAAATATTTTTCCAAGGAATGACTGACGATTAAGTTTAAACCATGATCGAAGGGTACATGACCCTATTGCGTTGTTCCCTTCTCCCTCTTCTTCTATTCTCTTATTACCCACTTCATCACTTTTCTTCATTCTCTCTCTTTCTGTCGTTTTCGTTTCCTGTTGGAAATTTAGGGTGTTTAAGTGATAATTTGTTAACTTTGAGTATAATAATTTAAGGGTAAAATTGCGTTTTAAATAACTTAAAATATGTCAATGTATTCTACGCAATGAGAGCGTTCCAACGGTATATTATATGCTCAAAACGGATTTAAGGTGAATGAGAAATTAAAGCTCGAAGTAAGCTTGGGATAAATGTTTAAATGGGCTAAAAGATCCCAATCTCATATTGCTTAGGAATGGGGATGTTGGAGTGGTTTATAATGAATGATCATTTTGTGAAGTGTAAAATTATAAACATAAGTTATACACTCTCGCGCACGGAGGCGTGCAAATCCCGGTTCGGTCCAGCAAGTTCCATGGCGTGCCCGCACGTCGTACGCGTCGTGAATACCTAACCGAATGGGCTTACTATGGGCCCAGCCCATTTTTCACTGTCTACACATTTTTGTCTCCTAATTCAAGATGAATTAGCAATGTTTTAATTTTTTTTTCTGCCAATGCAATGTTTTAATTCAATATGAATTAAAACTTTATCACCTTATCTCTTATCAGTTCAGTTGTTGTAATCTGATTCAAAGACTGAATCCGAATCTGAATTAAACACTACCAGACCTCCATCTTATCCCTCCACTGACTGCCTATATAAAGAGGTGCTGTCAGCTATTTCGTGCACGATAGAAGACAGTTCCACATTTTGCTTCCATCAAATTCCGAATTTTTCATTCATAAAATCCGAATTTCTCTTCCTTATTTTTCTTGGCCAGTCTCTAGTTCTAGGGTCCGGTGATAAGCTCTGCTCGCGGTTGTGTTCGCCTACCCTCGCTGTTGTATCCTGGGAGACAGTTGTCTAGTACGGACAAATCTCGTCTTAAGGAGACTGTTCATACAGGCCTCAGCTTTTCTGTATCTCATCTCATTCATTGGTGTTAAGGTTTTTCGTTGTTTAATTCTTGTTTGAATTTATTTGTTTATTATTTTACTGCAGTTTCTAATCAAATTCATAGTTCCGTTTTATTTATTTTATTTCAGAAACTAACGCGTTTCTAACAAACCTTAACTTACTCATATTCTCTTTTCAGCTTTTGAACTAACCTTTAGAACTGCGTTTAGCAGCTGCAGGGCAAGCCAGATGCGAGAAGTCTGCTGAGACCAGCGATAAGGCATGGATGTAATTGTCAGTATTTTTTTTTTTTTTTTTGCCAAAGGAGGTAATTGTCAGTTGAGGGAAGAGTGTAAAGGTGTGATTAATAATAAATAAATTTGACTAATTGATAATAAATTGACTAATGGCTCCTAGGGCCAGGTTCTCTACAACGACTTCTAGCAGAAAATTAAATATTAATTGGAGTTCGGATATCAAGAAAAAAATGTTGCCATGGTATAAAGATTAGGGAAATTTGACAACCAGAATTAGGAAATCCCAATTCAACCACCAGAAAACATGCACCAATCTTGGAAACATTCAAGTGCATCTAACCAAAAATTTACATTTTCGCATTCCCAAACTTTGTTAAGTCTTTTATACATCAAAAGGGATTATTATTATAGGTTTAGGAAAAAGTCTTGATCACAGCTATGAAAGGAATTTCGACTTAAAAAATCACTGCATCAGTAACAATAAATCCCTTTGATTTATCTGAAGTCACTGCATCAGTAACAATAAATCCCTTTGATTTATCCTTGAGATCGTCGAGACAAATAAAAGCTTGCAAACCACCAGAGGTTGAAGATGAACTAAATTTATGAGTAACTGCAGGGGCACACGAGCAAATCTCAAGTTATTAACCAAGAGTATCATCAGCATGTAGTGATCTGTATCCATAAATAGATGGAAAATAACGTTGAACTTTCATTGTCCAAAAACATAGGAAGTTAATATAGGTTGCAGTTCCGCCATTTACCTCTTCGTTCATGATGTTTTCCACATTGTTTATCCCTTATACGCAAGATGAAATCAGAGCAGAGTTCCCTAGAACCAAGAGGGGTATATATAGATTCTGGGTCTTTCAATTCCAAATACAAGGACAGGCTCTTCCCTTTCTCTGTTGAGTACCCATTTGGATAAAGATATAAAGCCCTAAATAAAATTAAAATGATATCAAATTAGGCTTCCAAGAGAATAAATCACATATGAAAGTAAGAAAAAAATGCATCCTTACTAACCATTTGTAACCACCAATAACAAACACCTCAGATGCACAAAATTCCTTGTTCTGGTACAAAATATATGGAAATTTCCAGGTAAACGTGTTCTTGGAAATCTCTTTCACAACAGATACGCACTCTCCTTCACACTCGGCAGTGCGTTCAATGACAAAAATCTCAGCTCCAAAAATGCAACAATCATCAACAAGGTATCCATTTGAGGCATCATTAAAAACATCAAGTGAAAGAAATTGGTCAAAACCCCACTCTGTTTTGATCCCACGAAAACGCATTACCCTGTCCTTAGCATCTACCCAAAACATCAATATGTGAAAACTCAGAAAAATTGATTCCAGCAACAAAATGATTCATGAAATAGTGAAACACAAAAACTAGAAGTAAAAAAAAAGAAGGAAAAAAAAAAAAACAGAAGTATAGTACCTTCAACAGTCAAATACTTATCTTGGATTTGATTATAAACAAACAACTTGAAGCTTACATTGACATCCTTGTGAAAGGGTAATGCATTTGAATTACAGAGTACTAAGTAGAGAGATATGTACTTATCTTCATTTACTCTCTTGTTTCCGTTAGGATAAAGAGACAGCCTCCTGT
>CATIWJ010057454.1:0-16154 GCA_949640765.1 Croton laevigatus | reverse complement strand
ATAGAGACTGTAACAACGGAGACAGGTTTGATACTTTAACTAATACAAAGTTAAATTTTATTCATGTTTTTAATTTGCATTAAATGATTTGTTGAAATTATTATTTAGATTGAATAATTGTTTATTGGAAATGAATTATTTAAGATTATGATCTTGATCATAAAAGAAAGAGTTGATAATTTTGAATATTCCTATGGTTGGATATAAAAAAAAAAACTTTTTTTTTTAATTATTATTATATATGATTTATTTAATCACTATTAATAATAATAATAATAATAATAATAATAATATTATTATTATTATTATTGTTTTTTTAAAGATATACTTATTTAAAAGTAATTTAAATATATTAAGTATTTATAAATTTTATAATTATTAAATCAAGTTACTTAGTAATTTTGATTAAAGTAATATTTTTAATAAAATATTATTCTATAAGAGAAATATATTATTTTAAGATATTTTGGGGAAAAATTATTATATCATTAATTTGACTATTTTGAGAAAATAATATTTATTGGATAATTTAGAAAATTATAGTTTAACATATTATTTTTGGGAAAAAAATTACTATATAGTAAATTTCTTAAATAATTTGATAGAAAAAACTAAACAAGAATATATATTTATGTTTGAGAGAAACTCTATTTTAGTAGAATTTGTATAAAGATTTTACAATTAATATTAAGAAATAAGTAATGTCATTTAATTTAAGAATATTAGTATTTGTTAACCTTATTGGAAAATATTTGAAATATATGTTATGAAATATTATTATGGAGTTAATAAAAATAATGTATTTATCAAAGATAAATATATTTTTAAAAGAAAAATACAGTATATTTAAATAAGTATATTTTTTATTAAAATAAATAAAGTTGAAAATTTATTTAGATTATATTTTTTAGAAAAAGACAATGATTTAAAATAATAATATCTTTGTTAAATAAGTATTGAATTATGAAAAAGAAATTGAAGAGATATTTGATAAGTATGAAAATGGTACAGAAAATATTTATTGCTCTACTAGGATTTAGTTGAACTGAGATAATATAGGGAATGATCGATCATATCCTGAGTTTTTAATATATGGCCATTGATTGTTACGGCGACGGCCGTTGCGATTGAAAACCGATTTGAGACCGCCATTTGGTGAGTTAATTCAATAAAATTTGATAGCCAGTTGGTAACACAGCCAATTGGTGAGTTGATAGCCAGTTGGTAACACAGCCAATTGGTGAGTTGATAGCCAGTTGGTAACACAGCTAATTGGTGAGTTTGATAGGTTCGTCTGAATATCTGGTAGAGCTAAACAAGTAAGACTTTGATTAAGCAATTTATTTTGTTAAAGTGATTTATGATATTCAAATGTTGCTTATTATTGTTTAAAATTAAGCATGTGCATTTAAATTATTTATGCTTTATATTAGTTAAAGTATCCACTGAGCGTAACAGCTCAGCAAGTTTGGTTAATCCTGAACTTGTAGGTCTCCGAAAGATGTGAAAGAAACAGGAATTGAAAAATAGCAAATGGGCCCGAAGAACTTAGACTGGCATATACTGTGAAGATGAAGTCAGCACATACAAAGATAGAAATAAAAAAAAAAACTTTATTATTGTAATTTAAGTAGACAGTATCATGAAATATGTAATGTGACACTTCTTAGTTCGGCTGCAAATGATCGGTGTAAGGCGTGTTACATCTCTTGACCATCAAGACACATACCTCACTAAACCTTCTACCTAGAAGTTGTCTCACCAAAATGCCAATCCTCCAGCCATTTTGAAGCCTCATTCCTTTCTTAGTTCTATCTCTGCTCCCAATTCAATGCAATCCCACCATCAACATTTACCCCTCACTGAAACCATCAACTATCAATATTTGAGCTTCCAATTTAATATAAATCCTACCCACACAGAATGTTAAACACCCGATTAAAAACACTCATTAATACTCCATAATCTTGGTTCCCTTTATTCCTTTTCTTAAGTAATTCCAGAATCACAACATGATGGCCCAATTTATCTAATTTCTATTGCTCTTCTTACTCTCATTTCACCTTTTCTTCCCAATCCTTTCCTTATTCCTCTTAGTTTCAAAAGATAGGTCATATGACATTATTTTTTCATGACATCACATTGCACGACATGTACAAATATCATACAATGTACTACACTAAGATTCCAAAATTTTCTTGATTTGATAAATGATTTAATTGGGAGAGTTCTAAAAACTGTCCATTGGTTTATATTAAAAATCATTTTGAGTTACTGGCCTTATGGACAGTTTGATTTTAGATAATCTATACAATCTAATTGGGAGGTTTCTATACCCCGCATATATATATATATATATATATATATATATATATATATATATATATGTATATGTATGTATGTATGTATGTATAAGATGGGTTGGACAAAAACCAATCAGGTTCAACCAAGAACCGAAAACTCTAAAATTTTAAATACTTGGCTGACCCCATTGGACCTTCAAACTGACCCGAGTCGACCTTAACCCGTAGGGACAAGAAGACTCTTAAAAACTCCATTGATGGAATTAACAAGATTTGTATATTGCCAAACTTACTCATTGACCAATTGGATGGCCCTATATCAATAATATTTAAGAGCACTTATCCATATTACTTCCACCATTCGATGAACATCTCCAAAGTAGAGCAAATTTTGCACCAACTCTTCATATGGTTGAAACCGTCAATGACTATATGGTTTTACTCAATACTGGAGTTGGGAAGACTTATCTTAGTTTGAATAAAATATGCACGTGATATAGTTAACTTTGAACACCTACACACAGCAATATTTATTACTGTTAAGATCAAGCGCTTTGGGGTTCCTAACCACTCCATCACACTTAAGGAGGGCAAAATATGTCATTGAGGAACATAAATCTATCAGTTGGGATATGCTATGGCACAAAGCTATATGTTACTAAAATAGGAACACGAGTCCTAAAAGCAATGGTAATTTCTGGAAGGAACAAGGGAGAAAAGATCTATATTCCTAAGATGACATTGATGCTATACAATGTGACATTCCCCTTTCAAATCTCAAAGGCAATAGTTTTTAGCTGTTATATCTTTCATTATGACTATTAACAAGTGTTATGGATAGTCAATTTCTCATGTGAGGTTATTTCTTAAGAGGTCTGTATTGACGTATGGACAATCCTATGTAATAATATTGAGAATGATCAATAGAGAAGGTATAAAAATTTTGATATCAATAGAGAAGGTATAAAAATAAAAATATTTATTTTTTAAAATCACGTTGACAACGTGTGAATCACATTAATATTAAGAGAAAAAATTATTTAGCCCTTGAGTTTTACATAATATTAGCATTTCATCCTTATATTTTGTAAATATAATCATTTAGTTTCTATATTTTGTATATATTTCGTTAAAACGTCATTCCAATCAAAATTTTATGCATAATAGTTTACACAATAATCCGTCCAAAATTTCAAGAATTGAAGTTTTGGATGTAAGGATGTTTTAATTAAATGTATACAAAATGCATAGACTAAATAATTATGTTTACAAAAAATAAGGACAAAATGCTAATGTTATGTAAAATTCAGGGAATAAATATTTTTTTTTCCCACATTAATTAATGGCCCAATTGCCGCTTTTAGTGCAAGTTGTGGATTAAATTGACTTAAAATGTTATTTTTGGGTATTTCGAAAATTCAATCATAGTTTAGGGTGCAAATTGGACATTCTTCTTAAAAGGGAAAAAGAGCCGCTAAAACCTAGCCGTGATACAACTTCGGTCTTCAGCACGTTGCACGACCTCAACTACATACCATCTTTCAGTTGAGCAAAGAGGGCCAAGCACAGAAAGGAACAGAGGCGAGGTCGATGGGCGGCGGTAGAGGAAGAGGTAACAGGTCTCGAACTCAAAGAAAACATTTCCGAGATGGCCGAGAAAACGTCTGGAAACGCCCTAAATCAGACTCGCCTGCTGATGCTGATGACAACAACACTGTCGCCGAAAATCGTAGTTGGCAGCCTTTCGCCACTCAAAATGCGGCCTTCGATGAATACTACAAGGTACCTATCATCTCTGCCTGTGTATTTATCTTGTGTAATAGAAAGTTTTTGTTGCCTCTCTTTTTGATTAAAAGAAGATATAATTTTGTATTCCGCATTTGATGTAGGAGCAAGGGATAGTGGCCCCGGAAGAATGGGACACCTTCGTAGAAGTTCTTCGAACGCCTTTGCCTGCTGCTTTCAGAATCAATTCGAGGTATGCTGTGGTTTTCTTTGCTTTATCATGGATTAGAAGTCCAAAATAGAGAAAAATTTATAGGCTTATAATTGTGAAGAACATGTGTTAATCGTTATGGAAGGATTATGTGCAAATTCTTACATACATTGGAGTCTCTCAGTGACTTTGTTTATTGCATTTTCACCTTATTTTTTGTTTTGGATGTTTGTAGAATTCAGATGTGATGTTTTCATGTATATTGTTAAATGCGGATAACATGGTTAGTTCAGGAGATTAGTCCTTCACTCTTTGGTCTGAAACTTGAATGTTGGGTCGGAAGCAGCTCAAACACTTGGGTTATGAACTTATTGCTGCAATGAATAGCTTTCCCAATTGAAACCAATGTAGAGAGCTTATTATTTGCGTGGTCAAAGTTCTACAATGCAGAGTAGAAGGAGCAAAATCAATATGACATGATTTAGACTGTGTTTAGTTTAGTTTTTTGTGTCAAACTGATGACGATTGCTGTTGGCAGATTCTTTTTATTCTTTGGTAAAGTTTCAATAGCAGTTGCTTTCAAACTGTAAAATGATCATTAAGGGTATAAACTATTAATTTTAAGAAAAAAAAAAATTCTATTGGTAATTCCTTTTTCTATAAAGTTAACATAGTCTAAAAGCCGGTTAGCAACTGATAGCAGTAAACTACTCGTAGGAGTTGATGGTATTACAGTTAATTTAAACTTCAAAATTCAAATAGCTATATATATGCTGCATTTTCAAACACCCTATCGGTAGTTGTTGGGTATAAAACACCTATTAGCTGCATCAAACAACTGAGCAATCATCCACTTAATGTAAGGGATGAGTGGAATAATAGTTTATAGAAATTGGATGTTGTTTGATGAATGAATTAGACTTGCCCCTCTGATCCTCCCTACCTTGGAGGTACACTTAGGGGCCTTTAGCATATATTCAGCTGATTTCGGAAGTTAGAAGCTTACAGGTTGCTATTTAAGTAAGAAACTTCCTTAACCTACATTTGGATTTATCTTTAAAATCCAATCCACGGCCACAGTGTTATGCAACTTTGAGTAAATAATGAAGCTTACTTAAAATAATCATTCCTCTGACTTAAATAGAATGGAGAAAATTACCAGTATCATGATTTATTTGAAATCTTCTAGTTCTAGTTAACAATAAGTAGTTGTGTCACTACTTACAAATTTCTATTCTATTTTGCAGTAGCCAATTTTGTGCGGATATTAGATTTCAATTGGAGAATGACTTTATGAACTCTCTTCAAGCTGAGGTATGCTTATGTAATTTATTTTGCACAAGATAGCTACGTTGACAATTATTGGTTATCAGTTTTCTTGCTATTCTTTAATGCTTTTAGGCCACTAATGGTGGAGAAGTGGATGCTATAAAACCATTGCCTTGGTATCCTGATAATCTTGCATGGCATACAAATTTTTCTCGGATGCAGCTAAGGAAGAACCAAACACTTGAGAGGTAAATTCTATAAAAATAAATTTATTTCAAATCAATTTTCACTTTGTTTGTGTGGAGTGCATATTTTTCCTTTTGTGTTTAGCTAAGTTTTATCTTATGAAGATGAGACTTTGTTTTCCTGGATGGTTGTTTCTCATTACTGATTTCCGTAGCAACAGATGGATAATAAAACATTCCAATTTGAAGAAACTTGATAGATTATCTTCCATCATGCAAATATGTGTTGTTCATTCGTAGTAGCAATTAACAAATCCCAATTGAGCTGGAAGGGGCAAAGGGGAGAGAGATTTTGTTGAAAATATTCCCATGCATTTTTCTCAATACTCTGCAATCCCTTAGATTGAAATTAATGCACTACTTAATGCCAAGACTATACTAAGTTTTTGGTTTCTTATCCTTTCATGGAAATATATGTCATGCATAACATTTCAGATTCTTTTGTTGCAAAATAGAGATTATAATCTTTTACTCAGTATTAAATGCTTATGAGATCATGATAGGATAGCTTTCTCCAAATTCATATGGTAGCTTTAGCTTATTAAATGTTTTTAAATATTGTTTTGGTTTCATTGAGTGTATAGTGTAGTTTTTAATACTAGAAGTTCATCATGTTTGACCTTACAACATGAGATGTAAGCATACGTTTACTTCCTAGCAATAGCTCTACAAAGCTGCTTGACGTATTTTTCGTTCCAACTAATAGCACTATAAAGCTGCTTGTACTCTTAGGGGGTTTTTAGTTTAGGCTGAATTCTAAATGGTTATTCTGAAAACTTATCTTATTAAGTTGAGTAATTCAGAATTAATACTACTCGTAGGATGATTAAACTTTGTGTTAAACTAGACAGCTGAACTGTCTTAATAAATATATTTTACACTTTTGGCCTTCAAAATCCTTTATTCACTATATAATCGAACTAAAAGTTTAAAAATAATATTGCACTAAATAATTCATTCTAATTACAGTGGAAGTGCAATGATTATTTTGATATATTTAAATTAAGGGAAAATTGTGATTTAGTTCCCGAGGTTTTGCAGACCAAATGATTTTATCTGTCTAGTTTTCCTCTATTACATTATTTAGTCATTTTGACTAATTTTTCATCCAAATAACTAATGAAAATTATCCCTCAAATAGTAGAGTAATAATAATATTTGTTTAAAATATAAATAATTTGTTTTACGTAAACAGTAATTTTATGTAAATGTAAAGTTACTTAAAATAATAAATAGGGGCAACTTCACAAATGTCACTTTTTGTAACTTTATTATAACAAAATATCAATACGTTTGAAATATTAACTAAGTATCATTTCTGTTTTGTATTTACTAGTATATTATTGGGAAATGGACATATTTCCATTTATTTGCTATTCATGATATTGGTAAATATGTATATTTACTTATATATAAAAAATAAATATGCATACTTATAGTAACTAAAAAGGGACGTTTACTTAATATTTTTTTTTTTTTAAAAAAAAATGGCATTTACCTAATATTTCAAAATATGTGACATTTACTAAAATAAGTTTCAAAAGTTGCTTTTCATTACAATTTCCCCAGTAAATAATAATTTTCTTTAAACAAATTAAATTTAATACATTGATTATACTTTATCAATGATAATTACTATAGTTTATAATACTTTAGTTGATGTTTTAATATTTTTTTAGGGGAAAATTAGGCAAAAGGAATTAATCATGTAATAGAGAAGAACTACAGGGATGAAACCATCTATTTTGGGACTCACATGGACTAAATCATTAATTTTGTAAAACCTCATGGACTAAATAATAATTTTCCCTCAAATTAATATCAAGTTTGTTAATTTTCTAAGTTTAAACAATATTTTTTATCGCCTCAATGCTTTAGATTGTTCAACTCCAATAAACACTTCCAAATCCATCTTTGATTCTGTCTAAAGAAGCTCTTGACAATATATATTTTCCATGGATAACCCCTTTCATTGTTATCACTACAAAAATTAGATTGAAGGGTTGAAAGATAAAGTAAACCAACTTTTGACATTGAATATTATATGGCAAAATACATGATCCCCATGGGTTTTTATCTTTAATTTTCCGTCAAAGAAAATTGACAGTGGAAGAGAGAGAGTTTTACTGTCAAGACGATTTTATTGTTAAGAATAATTTTTTGTTTTCTCAAAAAAAAAAAAAAAAAGCATTTTTGTTTATGAAGTATTTTAAGTAAGTGACATTAAATAAATGAATAAGTAAAATCATTTAAATATATAGGATGGGGGTAATTAAGTCTTTTAACATTCATATAACAGAAAAATAGGTGGCAAATATGCAGAGCCCCTGATGGTTGGAGAGGCCCAAAACTTTAAGAACCCATAAATAAATTTTTGAAATTAGGAGAACCTAATAGCAGCTTAGCTCAAATTTCAAGAACCTGAAAGAAATTTTTCCTTTTAAATATTAGCATGGGTATTTTAGTCCTTTGATGGAATAAGCAGAGAGCAAATAAGCTTGCCAAGGTTAGCCTTTTAATTCAGACTTTCTGGCCTTGATATTTATATGATTGGCTTAACTATTGAGTCGAAAAACAAACTTTATGTATTTATCATTTGGCTGGATCTCTGTTAAAAAACAAAATATCATTTGGCTGGATCAACTCCAGTCCAATGTTAGTGGTACTTGGTGTCTGATGGGAAAAGCTTTTAATTAATGTTGTATGTATGTCTGTTCAGTAGAATTACTTGTTTTGACAGCGTTAACTGTTTGATTATTATTATTATTATTATTATTTTTAAAACGTTAAAAGCTAAATGTTAACAGGTCAACTTTTATGGAACGCTAACCTCTAAAAGCCACTTAAAATATTACATTACCGAGCACTGTACAAATAATGTTTAGTGTTCTAACTGGTCAAAGGCTAAAAGTTACTTGAAAAACTATTGCGGAACATAATGGGTGCTGGATGGTTTTGATATCTTGAACAATGCATCACATAACCAGGATTATTGACCTTTAGAATCAGGTTGCCTTAGCATGAAGGTTAACTTGTCTCATCATAAGATAGCACATTTAGAAGTTTGCAATTATGTTACATTACGTTGGACCTATAGTTTTCATCGGCTATGTCCCATGAGACCACATATTTAGTTCCTTGCTTTTCCTCTCCATGTGTGTCATCATTGTGAGACTCTTCTCTACAAGGACCATAAATTCATGGCTACCTTCATTTGTAAATATTTCATTAGTTTCCTGATTTGTACTAATACGAAAGTTTGTATACATTATCACTTCTGCCACCAATTGAATAATCACTTTTGATTCATTGTTTTAGTTTAACTTCTTGATTTATCATCCAATTATACATCTTATTGAATGTATAGGCTTCTTATGTCTTATTGTGAGACTTCCTTCTCCCGCTTTGGACCTGTTGCTTCTAATGCTTTTTGAAGTGCTAGTTCTCATCAATCTGTTTTGAATTTAACTTATTGATACTGTAATTGACTTGGAACGGCCATAATTCATAGCTTCTCTCATTTGTAAATATTTCATCGGTTCCTGTTTTGTTCTAATTCTAAACCTTTTGTACATTATCACTGCTGCCATCAATTGAGTCAACGCCTTTGATTCTTTTTTTTCTAGTTTAATTTTTTCCTTATCACCGAATTAATACTTCTTATTGTATGCATAGGTTTCATGAGTTCCTGAAGCTGGAAAATGAAATTGGAAACATCACCAGACAGGAGGCTGTCAGCATGGTGGGCAATTAATGATATCATCTGGCCTTTAACTTCAGAGCATGAGAACATTGATTCATCGTATCTTTACCTGTTCTGATTTCATTTCTTTTGTAAAATATTTGTGCCATGCAGGTGCCTCCTCTCTTCCTAGATGTATGTCCAGATCATTTTGTGCTTGATAGTAAGCAACTTATGGTGCATCTTCTCTTTCTTTTTGCTCCCCTCATATTCCTAGTATGAACATTGCACTTTTTCCAGTGTGTGCTGCGCCCGGTTCAAAAACATTCCAGCTGCTGGAAATTATATACAAATCGATAAAACAAGGATCATTGCCTGATGGAATGGTTTGTTTTTCTTTTCTTTCCCCTTTTCCAATTCATATCAGTGAAATATAAAAGATTCCTTCTTGGTAGTTTGTTTGCACTTTTTTACTCACTGTAAAGCTTTCCTCAATTCATTGTTTTACATAATTTACTCTCATATCCCTATGTTATATATAATTGTTTTTGGGTCCCTAACTTGTGGTTCTGTTAAACATTAATGTCATTCTGCCCAAAAATATCTATTTTCCCATTATTTTTCTAAAATGGCTTTGTTACCCTTCAATAGTTTATATTTCCTAAAATAGAATGCTTATAACAAATATTTTAATATTACACTAAGAAATGAAAAAAGGAAGCAGCTTTTTATTTAAAAATAAATAAAAATATTATATGAAGTGTAAAATAGTCATTTTAAAATTTTAAAAGCAAAATTAAAGAAAAATGGATATGACTTAAGTGTCTAATGCAACCATAAGATAGGGATTAAAAAATGATTAGTATAAAATATAGGAATGTAAGTGTTGATTATGTAAAAAACACAGGATCTAAGTGTATTTATTTATCCCAAATTTTATTGATGCCTGGTATCTCCCAATATTTTTGTCTGAATACTTATTTGAGGGATGGCCGAGGTTCCCAACTGAGAAGTGCAAATCTGTTCCTCAGGGTGGGAAAGAGAATCAGGTTGGTTCCAGCTGGTTCTGGAATTCAGACCAGTTCCAGCTTAGGTTCTGAACCAAAGTTTGCCCCCCTGAAACTTCTGTGCAGTGACAAACCTCATCTGCTCTTTGTGCATTTAATTTGTTATTCTTTTGTATGCTTGTGTAGGTTATTGCAAATGATCTTGATGTCCAACGATGTAATCTTCTCATACATCAAACTAAAAGAATGTGCACAGCTAACCTAATAGTCACAAATAATGAAGCCCAACAATTCCCAGGCTGTCGCATGAACAAGCATTCCACTAAAGCTTCTGAAATTGAATTTGAGCTCCCCATAAATCAACTTCTCTTTGATCGTGTCTTGTGTGACGTTCCCTGCAGCGGGGATGGCACCCTTCGCAAGGCTCCTGATCTGTGGAGGAAATGGTTAGAATTGTCTCTCTTGAATATCCATTTCTGTTTTTCATCGCTCCAGAGTGTAATAGTTTTATGTTTCCTTCTATGCAGGAGTCCAGGGATGGGCAATGGACTCCACAGCCTGCAAATTCAGATAGCAATGCGAGGTAACTTGATTACCAAATCCTTGATTATGATTTCTGAATCTATATAGATATCCTTTGTGCATCTTTTAGTTGGAAATCATTGCTAGTGTCTCAGTTGCATATTTCAAAATTTAAAAACATTGTTGCTTTAGGGTATTGTTGCAGCAGTCATGTTTTAGAGAAACAGAGTGGAATAAGTATACAATAAGAGAATGGAGAATATAGGAGAAAATACGCTGTATGTGTTTTATCTAAACAAATTGTTATTTTCTAATACTATATGGCTACTTATGTGGTTATGGTCCATAGAGCTTTTGTTCACATGCTGACCTCTCTGCTTCTGAAGTCAATTAACTTATATTTGTTCTGATTTTTTTTTTTTTTAAAGCTTGTATAAGCTTTTACTCATCCTTACTATGGTGGTGGAACTGGCACAGTTCAATGTAACATATAATGATGTGCAATTTTGGGCATATTGTACATCTGATATGAATTGTGAACCATTAGCTGGTTGTGAAAAAAAAAAAAAAAATTTCTTTGGAATGTTATGGGCTGCTAGTTATTGATGTGAATATTACATTTATCAATTGGTTTGTTTTCAATTTTTTGATGGGGATCAGGCTTCTAATTTAACTTGTACTTGGAATTTCTACTTATGCTAGATCGTATATCTTTGACTACTTGTTTCTGGGTTTGAACGTTTATTGTTATGTTTCCTTAACCGCTTCAATGGTAGTTCTCAATCTTTGAAACATATACAACTGAATTTGTTCCAAACCGTAGCCTGTCCCAGACTTAGATTTCTATTGATTGCTGCAGGGCTAGCTTTGCTTAAAGTTGGTGGAAGAATGGTTTACTCAACTTGCTCAATGAATCCAGTGGAAGATGAGGCTGTTGTTGCTGAGGTAATTTATTAGTGTTTGAAAATTGTTGTTAGATCTAGACTATCAACTTTTTTCTGCAAAATGTTTTAACTATAAATAAAGTCATCTCTATTCTTAGGTTTTGCGAAGGTGTGGAGGGTCTGTTGAACTTGTTGATGTCGCTGGTGACCTTCCTCAACTTGTTAGGCGGCCAGGTCTGAGGAAATGGAAGGTTTGTATCGTGCTGAGCTTTTCTTTGTGAAAGGGTGAAGGGTTGGCATGTAATTATACTAATATTTTTTGTTTAACAGAGTTCTCTTATGATATTTTTCGTTTATTATGATAACATGATAGCATTTTTACCATCTCAAAGGCCTGCCAAAATTAAGTACAAGTTCATTCAGATATTATCATTGATAAGTTTGTGTGGATATTGTCACTATGTTATGGTGGAATGAGTAAACACAGAGCAATGTTGGGGGAAGTTTGCTATGATGCTTTGTTGTACAATATGAAGGATTTTGATATATTTCTTTTCACATACCATTAGTTTAATGTTCATAAATCTGTGATGGTGTTTGATCAGATTGTCTTTTAGATTTTTCTCTTTTTGGAGGTTCATGGCTTTTTTTTTTCCTTTTTATCATAGCCAATAACTGAAAGGCTATACAGAAATCATCAATAAATAGTTTTCTTGTCTCATTGATATTCTATTTCCCTTCCGTTCAGGGAAATTTTTGTTGGGACAATTTTTGTTGGAACTAGGATATTAAATAAGTTATCCCAAGTGACAAATCTTTGAACTGTTTGTTCTGTTGTAACATGATTAAATAAATAGGATATTAAATAATATTATTTTTGTTGCCTTTTGAAAATCTTTGAACTGCTTGTTCTGTTGTAATACTTCAATTTCAAGTTTCATTTCTTATAGCTATCTAGAGTTTTCATGAAACCATATTAGGCTGCTTCTGTTAGTTGACTTAAACTAGATTGAGACTAAGGTTAGTCAGGTTTTATGTAAGCATATTTATTTGATTAATTTGATCCCATTACATAGTGGGAAAGGGGGGCATATTTAATATATGCTTTGAATTTGGAGACCGCAAATAGCTTTCAAAGGACAAGTCAATCTAGTATTTAGCTACTGTGTGCTAATGACAGTAACTACAAGGGATTTTGGCATCAATAGGGGATGATATTTAGCATTTCTGTCCTTGCCTAGCATTTTGCTTTCAGATTCACAATGTGCCTTATTTCTTCTTTATAATTGGTTCACAGGTACGTGATAAAGCTACCTGGTTATCTTCACACAGAGATGTCTACAAATTCCGTAGATATGGGATTCTTCCCAGTATGTTTCCATCGGGAAAAAGCTATGTTGCTCCAGCAGATAGGGACGATAAGCCTGAAAATGGTGGTAACGTGAATTCTGAAGATGAGCCGATGGAGGAGCATTCTATGGATTCAATGGACGATTTGGAGGAGGAAGTTTCTGAACTTCCTCTAGAACGTTGCATGAGAATACTGCCTCATGATCAGAACAGTGGGGCATTTTTCATTGCTGTGCTCCACAAACTGTCACCTTTGCCAGGTAATAATTTTTTTTCTTAAGCACCATAATTTTCTAGGAAATAAGTGGTAGACGCATTGATAGCTGTAGTTTCATCAAGCATCATAAATTTTGCTAGTAATGCCTTTGCCTCCACCTCGCATCCCACTTTGTTTTCCTCTTATGTTTTTTTTTTTGGTGTTGGGGGGGTGGAGGTGTAATGGACGCGGAAAGTTTATGAAGGTGGTCAAACTGAAAGATGGCGTGTATATATACACAATGATAGACAATTAAATATCAACTACTATCTAGTATCTCAATTTTGATTCTGAAAGACGAAAAAAAAAAAAGATAATAATAAAGACAGACTTTTTTTTTGGTTAAGTTATATCATAAGGATCTAAGTCCCTGAAGTAATTAGGTTATTGACGCTAAAAGAAGGTTTATCAAATTTAATGAAACATAATCATTGCTAACTCGCTTGCTCTTTTAATCAATCTAAAACCCGAGTATATATTTGACATATATTATGTTTTATTATATATTTTCATCCTTTTCATGCAGTCATTCAGGAGAAACCTCGTCGGCAAGGAAATTCATTTACTAAAAATGACGAGTCACTGCAAAAGTTGTCAGATGAGGTTACTGAAGGTGATAATGGTCCAGAGCTGAACTCAGGAGACACTGTATCTGAAAGGTTTTCTGAAGCAGCTTCAGAGGCTGATTTAATTGAGAATGAAGTGGACAAGGCTTCTTTAGAACCTTATACTTGTAATACTACAGTTGATGGTAATGGTTCAGAGAATGCTCAAGTGTTGGTTAAAGAAGAGACCCAACCTAAGAGAGCTGTGGGGAAGAGAAAATTGCAAATTCAAGGAAAGTGGAAAGGGGTGGACCCTGTTATTTTCTTCAAAGATGAAGCAATTATCAATGGCATAAAGGAATTTTATGGAATTGACGAGTCATTTCCATTTGAAGGCCATCTAATCTCAAGGAATAATGACAATAACCATGTGAAGAGAATTTACTATGTTTCAAAGTCCGTCAAGGATGTACTTGAGCTAAATCTCCTTGTTGGCCAGCAGCTCAAGATATCGTCAGTCGGGTTGAAAATGTTTGTAAGTATATTTATTTGCTGGTTTTCACATTCAACATTTGTTTTGTATATATTCCTACCAAACTTTATTCTTTTTAAATGTACTACTAAAGGAGAACAAGCAACCTGATCTAACAGTTGTTTGATTAAGGAGTTAGTAATTTTTTTTTCTCGTCATCCTTTCTTCTAAAGGAGCGACAATCATCAAGAGAGGGTTCTACTGCTCCTTGCTCCTTCCGGATATCATCTGAAGGATTGCCAGTTATTCTTCCTCACATTAGCAAACAGATCTTATGGGCTTCTCCAGCAGACTTCAAGCATCTTTTGCAGTATAAAACCATCAAATTCATGGACTTTGTTGATTCTGAGTTTGGAGAGAAGGCTTCAAAGCTAATGATGGGTTGTTGTGTTATAGTCTTGGCAGGTGAGTAAATCATTTTGATAATGTAAATTATCATAATGAGCATAAACATGTGATTCAATGTATTATTATTACGTTCTGCAGAAGGAAAAGCTTCGACAGATTTCAGACAGGTAGATGCTTCAACAATTGCCATTGGATGCTGGAAGGGCAGGGCCAGTTTGAGTGTAATGGTCACAGCAATTGACTGCCAAGAACTGCTAGAAAGGCTTTCAGCACGCATGGAGAATGGTCAAGGTTCATCAGCACGGGAAAACACTGTTGGCACTAATAAAATGCCAGATACCATTGGAAACGAAAAGGTGGAGGAATCTGAAACTAATAAGCAGCATAATATAGAAGTCTGAAGTTATTTCAAAATTGAAGTTTGTATTCTAAATTATTTGGATTAGGCATTTTTAGTTGGTCACAACAGATAGGTCTAGACATTGCTTTTCCTTTTTCAAAGTTCAATATTCTGGGGTTCTTTCCTGTGTATGGAAATGAACTTGAGTTTTCTGGTGTAGGCAAAAATGGAATTTGATAAGAGAAATTTTTAGACCATCTCATATTTAACTGCCACAGAAGAAAAAAGAGTGATTTTTTTTAGATGGTCTCCAATGTTAAACCGTGTAGTAGATATTTTATTTCTAGAGGTTTACATATTAAATTGTGGGAAAAGAAGATACGAAATAGAGATGATTAGAGAGTTTTTTATAAGTATCATTACAATCAAATGTTTAACCACATAATTGTGTCTATTTCTCATTCTACTGTACATTTTCGCCGTAGAGTTTATATTAATATTGGAGGTATTCTTAATTTGAGTCAAGATAACCTAATTTATTAAAAATGGATCAATTAACTTCTCACCATAACTTTTGTTTTTAAAATTTACAAAAATTTATATGTATTGGCCTTGTAAATTTTGATTGAATCTATATATTATTTCAATAATAGAGCCCCGATATGTCATCGAAGAAAAGCCTGAACAGAGTAAAGAGGAAAAAAATTACTGTATTTTCTCTCTTATTATTATTATTCTGTATCATTTTATAATTTATATACATGAAGAACAGGTATACTGTACACATGAATTACACTGTATTATTACTCCTATGTACATGTGTGGGGCGTGTTAGCTATTTTCAGTAAATCTATTCCAGCTTGGCAATCCGTGTGGCTGCATTAAATTAAATTGTATTTTATATGTTTGCGTTTTTCTCTCTCTGAAACAAAACA
>CATIWJ010057441.1:0-10741 GCA_949640765.1 Croton laevigatus | reverse complement strand
TGTATTTGAAAATATTAGCAATATAGATATTATGTATAGATTTCAATCAATGAAAAACAGGTGAAGATCTTTGTAATTTAATTACAGTTTTTAATATTATTTATGAATTTTACATTTTCATGTCATATTTTATTATTTATTTTTATTTTTAATTAAAATATCAGGGACAGTAACGTAGCCGAAATTTGGACCCCCATCCGCCAAATTCCTGGCTACGCCACTGGTTGTAACCAATATAAAAATATAAACCAAAACTGAAGCAAAACACATAAATCTTTTGCAATCCATATATCTAATAACTTAGCAAGAAAAGTGTGTATTGCAGTTTTTAGAATAAATATCAGCTTTGACATGGAAAAAAATATTTAAAATAATAATAGTGATTTTTTATTTTTATTGTATCAAATTAGGAATTTTTAGTGAATTTTTATAATCTAGTTTTTAATTATTAAGTGTGAAAGTGGTATTGTTGGTAAAAAAATTTAAAATGCAATGAAATTGAGTAAGTTGTAAAAAGGGTAAAAATGAAAATATAAGTTAACTTGATGGGTCATTCTGCAATTTTTCCAACAGTTAAACGTTAAAGTTAACATGCGGTGGTATGAGAGCAATATCGGCCAAACATGTCGGCTATGAGAGCAATTTTCCGAAACAGTAGTGGTATAATAGTAAACCGGCCAAACATCTATGGTAAAATAGTAATTTTCCCTATTTTATACCCCTCCACATTTTACTCCATCCAAACAAGCACTAAGGGTTTCTATTGGTCTCTTCCGATCCGACCTACAATAGTCCTTTCTCTAATTTTCTTTAAGTTTATGAACTTTTTTTTTTTAGGTAAATCATGAGGCCTCGAATCGAGATATTTTTTAGACCCATAATTTTTTTTTTATTTTTTTCAGAAAACATATTTAATTGTCTATGCTCAGAAGATCTGATATAATTTTTAGTGCATCCTAGTTTACAAAATTTGACGTAAACTAGCTAGAGCGGCATTGGATGTGAGCTTTATAAATAATATGTATGCTTAAGAACTCTTATTATCATGTAATATTTGAATTTGATGAAATGCAATTTATGTTAAAAAAAAATTACAAAATTTGACGCTACATTTTAAATTAGACACAAAATAATTTATACCTTTTAATTTGCAGCTATACAAATCTTATATCATCTTATTTAAGAAAAATTTTTTAAAATTTATATTATTTAGAAAAAAATGTTTAAAATACTAATAGTAATTTTTATTTTTATTCAAATTAAGAAATTTTAGTATATTTTAAGTTTTTTTAATATTAATGTATTTTTATATTATAATTTAAAATTTTTATATTCTGATTCTACAATTATTAACAGTAAATTAGAGTTTTTGGCAAAAAAAAATCAATATGCATTGAAATCGAACACAAAAAATATAAAAAAAAGAGATAAAAATAAAAATTCAGATCAACTGGAGAGGTCAATTCTGTAATTTTTATGTATGTTGTTGCCAAACTAAGGGCAAAAAATAAACTTAACAGCGTAATGATTTTAGGGTATATTTGTGTCAAACAATAGTGACGTGAGAGCAATTATACCAAAACAGAATGATGAAATAATAATTATAACTAAATATCAGTGATAAAATAATAATTTTTTCTAAAAAATTAAGAATAAACCAAGAAAGATAATGGTAGTTTGATCATATTCTAATCCATATTTTTTTAAATATTGGCTTTCAACTTGGACTAAAGAAAAAAAGCAAAATTGGACGTACTGACGTAAAATATGAAGGATTTTAGAAATCAAATTGTGAAATTAAGAAGAGTAACTTATAGAAGAATGATTAAAATTATAAGAACATGAAAGAAATATTCTTAATTTTGGAGCATCAATATGTATTAATGATAAGTTGAAGGCCATATGGCAAAAAAAAAAAGGGCCAATAACATTTTTTCACCCCTAAACTATAGTCACTTTTAAATTTTGCCCCCTCGTCCAACTAATATATATTAAAGCCCTTGAACTCCTCAAAATATTTCTAGACGCACCTTCCATTGGGCATTTAACGGAAGGTGCACAATACACTAACGTCTAGCGCGTTACAAGTTCAGATTCTTCACTACAACTCAAAACCACGCCGCTGTAGGAATGGAAAGATGTTGCTTTGGCCTATGAGACTGTGTGGGCTATTGGAACAGGGAAGGTTGCAACTCCAGCTCAGGCACAGGAAGTAAGTCTAAACCTCCATTGCCGCTGCCATCCTGATTCATCTTCTGGTTGCTCGAAAATGTTTGAATTTCTTTTTCTAATAAAGCACATAATTGAATAATTCTTAGTTTCTTGCATTAAGCTAATAAATGTTTGTATATTCTGTTCTATTATCCACCCAGCGCCTGAGCCTGCGTACCCAAGAGCGGCAAAGCGGAGCTCAAAACTTCGCATTGATGGCAGAGCAATTTGCAAAACAAATGGAGAAACGAAAATGGTAGAACATATAATGATAATTCGATACTTAAATCAACTTCAGTTTCCCGGAAACAAGCCAATGTTATAGTTATTTTCTCTGCCGGTGCGATATCCGATAACCATAAGCAACGATAATTGAACTAAGGAAATGGCTTAAAGCAAACACCAGTCTAGAAGTTGCTGTTACAATAAGGATCATATATGGAGGTATCTTCTACTAATTTTTGCTTCACATCATCAGGAAGAGATTGAATAGACATTTGCTCTTGTATCTACAAGCAAATTTTATAATTTAAACATCAATAAAATAAGGAGTTAAAAATATTAGAAAACAGAGTAAAACAGAGGAGTTTAAGCTTTTGAGAGTTTTGAATTGAAATTATTAAATATAAATACTCTAATAAATTCAACATCTTCATAACCAATCTTGATTAGCTGAGCTACATCTTCTCTTAATTGTCTTACAAATGAACTCCTCTTGCTCTTTAGTAGCTTCGGCTGGCATTGTACTGTCTTGATCAGCTTCTTGCTGGAAAATAAAATACAACAATTAAAAAAAAGGATAAAAGATAGTATCAAAGTTTGAGACTTCGAATGAAAATAAGAATACCATTTAGAAGCTTTTCTCCATCCAAACAGAAAATCAAACATTTTCTCGCAAAAATCTAAAATATCACTGTGTTTTGTGCAAGAAAGAAGAAGAAGAAGTAGCTATTATCATTAATGAAGAATTTTTTTAAAAAAAAATAATTAATGGTTGGGTTTTTTCCATTTATTTAGTTGGGGGTGGAAGTAACTGAATCCAACATGGGATGGAGAAACAGTTAAGAGTAATGAAGGTGGAGTTATTTAGTTGGGGTAGAAAGATAATGTTTTTGATTCAAAAAGTTAGAACTGACATTTGATTTACGCTTCCGTGACACGTCCTTATGGAATTGAAAAGAAGCCATTGAAGAACTCAATGCCTATCAGAAGCGGTTCAAGAAGAAATCGAAAACGAAATAGTTGAGTTTTGAAATCTAAAAAGCAAAGAAAAGAAGCAAACTTTTGATGGAAGAGGAAGGCTCGGCTGGTTGTGGTGTAGTCGGACAAGAAGGAAGAGAAACATGAATATGATGCTGGTAATGGCGTAGCAGAGGAGGGGATGGAGCTTCCCAACGAAGAAGATGAAGAGGAAGAAGATGAGGCACCATTTCTAAATCACAAAACGGTATCGTTTTGGTAAATTTCAAAGTTCAAAACAGCCTTCACGCGCCTGTCGTGAGCTTGTGGCACACTCTCCGTTAAATGTCCAACGGAAGGTGCATTTGAAAAATTTTCAGATAGTTTAGGGGTTTTTGAAGTATATTAGCTTGTCAAGGGGGTAAAACTCAAAATCACTGATAGTTTAAGGGCGAAAAAATGTTATTGGCCAAAAAAAAGAAAGATAAGTGAAGGCGTTTGTGAAATTAAGACGGCTGACGGGCAATACTGTTGAATCGCTACAGCAATCTCTCCCAAGAGAAGAGAAGAGATAACTAGGAAACCATTTAAATCGAACCAAATCAAATTCAGAAACTCAAAAATGGAGAGGGGGATGGGAGTTGTAGCAGCATCACAATCAACAACCCCTCTACGCTTCTTCAATCATACTTTTATCAAAAACCCTTTTCTATTGCCCATCACTAACGCCATCATCTCCGACTGTAAGGCTAGAAGAAGGAAACCCTTTTCCATTAAAGCCTCCAATACATCTACACAACACTCCACCTTGTCCAGTAACTGGGATGTTACCAATTTATCCTCTTTTGCTTCTTCAGCTCCTGCGCTCCCAAGATTTCAGGAGCTTGATACCACCAATATGCTCCTCCGTCAACGAATTATCTTCTTGGGTTCTCAGGTCTTTCTTTTGTTTTATTTTCTTCACTCGTACTTGTGTATTTCTGGTTTCAATTGAGCAGTTGAGTTTTTACCCTTTTCATAATTGGATGGAATATTTGGTCTGTCTTGAGTTTTGTATTGGGTTTGTTCAGATGAGTCTTGCTCTTTTTTAGACCTGTGCTTTTGCGAGAAATATAGGTAGTGAGACACTGAGATTTCAAATGCTTCTGTAGTTCTGTGATTTGGACTTCCATTTTCAGAATGTAAATGTGTGATATGGTTTTTGGAGCAAAACTATAGGAAAGCTGCTCAATTTATTATTGTTTGATATATTGGAAGAGTGGTCTGGGTACTCGGTTTGTATAAAAGGTAGTTTTTGAGTCTATAGTTACAGGGTTAGAGCGATAACCTTCTTGTTTATGAGAAACGGAATTCAAGATGCTATTATGTAATATATATATTTATGTGTGTGTGTGTACACGCACAAGTACGAGTATTTATGCTGAAGCTGAACTTATTGGCGATGTTCAAATTTTCCTTTTTATTCACATGCTTTGAGATGGCAAAAAGGTTCTTTGAATTACTGTATGCATCGGTTTGGGCAGGTTGATGATATGACAGCAGATTTTATCATAAGCCAGCTTTTATTTCTGGATGCTGAAGATTCAACAAAAGACATCAGACTGTTTATAAATTCGCCTGGTGGTTCTGTCACTGCTGGTACTTCTATGTTTTAATATTTGCATACCTGGTTTTATGGTTGTCTCATTTCTTGTTTCGCTGTTTTCCCCCTTCTCCTTATGTATCTTGCTAAGTTTTCTCGGATGCTGTGACTCTTCTGATTTGAGCTGTTTTGGAGGATAGAGTACTCAAACAATCTGATTACTTGATAAAAATAAAGACTAACATGCACATATATGGACAGGAACTGTAAAAGATTTATTGTGAAAGGAACATGTGATCATAGGAGCCTCTCAACTTAGTCTTATGCTTTATAAATAGATAGTTTTATGCCTTTTGGGTTATAAACAGATTGTCTTACTTTTCCTCTTATAATAGCTGTGCCTTTTTGTTACTGTATTGGAATTATGAGGGTAGTTATAAGATATGATATTAGGCTTTATGGATTCTGGAATCAGGAATGTGCTAGTTGGACCTTTGATTTTTTTCTGACCTAGCAAGCCTTTAAGTTTTCAGCTGGAAGATTTCATTGTACCTTTTACATGCTCACTAAAATTTTGAGATTGAATCAACATTCTTCAGATTTGACAGTGATATAAATGTGTAATGAGTTATGCGCTAGTTATCAAATTTGATATTTAACTTATTAGCTGTGGCCCTTTTTATATCCCTTTTGTTCTTTGGTTAGTACTTTTTGTCAGAGGAAATTATCTTCTATCTGTTTTCTCTCTCTTTTTCCTGTTTGGGCATATGTACTTCAATGTTCATACAAGTAGTATTGTACCCCCATCAACGTATTTTCTACACTTTCCATTCCACAATCAATCCTCTGTTGTTATGTATGTAACTTTGATTGTTTGTGCTCTTCATTTTTTATTTTTTCGCTTTAAATATGAATGTCTCAACATTATGCCGCACAGATATTGATAAACTGTAGAATATGTCAAGGGAAAATTATTTCTGATGCTGTTAATCACAATGCCTGACTTATTGCTAAAGTGGAATGACAATTAAGTCTAGATAGTGATACTGGGTCAAGACCTGTTTCTTTGTCTGTATCTTCTTGGTGGGAAGGGACCCTTTTGGCCCATCAGGACTTGAAGTGACCTTCCTTCCCAAATAAGCATGGGCATTGGGCAACTTAACCAAGTTCACTGTGAGAATGCGTTAGGACTTGAAGTGACCTTCCTTCCCAAATAAGCATGGGCAACTTAACCAAGGTCACTGTGAGAATGCATACATTAATGAAATTAAAATGATGTAGCGATTAGTCATTCTTCTCATACGTATGAGCTCTTCTATAGACTTTATAAATGGTCTTTTAGAACTTCAAATCTCTTTTGCACTTTCTCCCAGTGGCAGAGTGCAGATATAATGTTTTTTGGGGCTACCATTATCAAGCTCTTATTTCTTTTTCTTCATCTATTTTGAATGAAGGATTGGGAATATATGATGCCATGAAGTTGTGCAAAGCTGATGTTTCAACTATTTGCCTCGGACTTGCTGCATCAATGGGAGCATTTCTTCTTGCTTCCGGTACCAAGGGTAAGAGGTTCTGCATGCCCAATGGAAGAGTCATGATACATCAGCCACTTGGAACTGCTGGAGGCAAAGTAAGTATTTAGTTTTGCTTTTATGTTTGCATACATTTATGTCAAAATGCATATGCCAATGCCAATGCTTACAACATCCAAGCCTGATTGGGAGATTCCCTTTACTTTTTTCTATTATGAAACTGCTAGATGTGCAAAATTTATGAGTGACATTGTTTAAAAGTTCAATCAAATGATTTTCTTGGGAAAATTAAGTAAAAGAAATTGTGCAAGTTTTTTTTTCCCAATACAAGAGCTTTATCCAATATTCTTCCAACTTGAGATGGCATTTTTATGTAAGCTGCGGGTGTGGCTACTCTCTAGATTGTACACACCAAGATGAATACATTTATTTTGGTTTAGTTTCTTCTTATGTATGTGTCTGATTTGAAGGATAATAGTGAACCTTTCCCTTAGAATGCTGTGTTGAAGACAACAAATTTTCAAAGGCTGATAACCATTAAGCTTAATCATCTTGCCCAACTTTATAAGCTTATATCAGTAATGCTCAGAGACATAGACAAACAAAATGAATGGGAGTTTAGATGACCTGTGCGCTTGACATTTCTTTCTGATTGTTTGTATTGGATTTCAGGCTATAGAAATGAGCATCCGGATAAGAGAAATGAATTACCACAAGATTAAGCTTAACAAGATATTGTCAAGAGCTACTGGGAAGCCAATGGAGCAGGTTGGGCACAAACAATGTTTCCTTTTATCTCTGTCATCAATATATATATCAAATTAATTGACAACCATTTTTTCGTCGTTTATGGACAGATTGAGGTTGACACTGACCGAGACAATTTCATGGACCCTTGGCAAGCGAAAGAATATGGGTTGGTAGATGAAGTTATAGATGATGGAAAACCAGGACTTGTTGCACCACTTGTAGATGCTTCAACCCCTCCACCAAAAACCAAGGTGTGGGATTTCTGGAAAGTTGAAGGGAGCAAGAAAGCTATGAAGAATTTGCCGTCGGAGCATAAAATGTTAGCGAATAGTCATGTTGGGGTACAAGAAAATGAGGATAGAGGGGCTGACTTAGAACAGGAAAAACCTGCTTCTGCATAAGGTTTGGTTGATTGTCTGTCATTTACGACTTAAAGCAGTAATGTAAGATTATATTTTTTAAATTAGTTTTAATTTACTGAATATAAATTTAGAAATGGTAGGAACATTAGTTTTTAATGTATAAGTTAAATGCATTGATAAAAGGATTCAAAATTGGTAAGTCGTGCCATACAATTTCTTTAAAAAATTCCAATTTTACTATTTCAATGTACATATTCTATCAAGATAATTGAACTATTATATCCTAAATTCTGAAAACACTCCATTTAAGATTTTCTTTCAAGCACAGAAAAAGTGAAACTTGAATTGTGGTTGTTCCAGTAGAGGCCAATGGTATCTCCTATCTCCAAATTCCTCCTGTGCATCCATCCATTGATGAACGCATACTTTAACACCAATTTGTTATCATGGTCCCATACTTTAAACTCCGCTCCTCCTTTCTAAATCATCTTAACCATCTCTTCCCTCATGAATCTCAGAACATAACTCTCTATCAAATGCTTTGGAATCAAAAGCCTAGACATATCTGAAAGATTGCTCATCGTCAGCTTCTTCTTTATCTTCCATGGATCATCATATAGCCCATGATTCATCAAACAGAGCCATGACGGTCGAAACAGCCTCCTTCTTCAACGGTACAAATTTCTTCTTTTACTCTCTGTTTCTTCGTGCTCTGACTTGGACAGGAACTGGCTCCGCCACCCGAAGTCAAACAACTGCTCTGTTCTTCACTCGTTTTCGCTTGCTCTGCTCTTCACTCTCTTGTTTTGGCTTATGGGTGTTTTTCTTCTCTGGTTTAAGTTTCTCCGCCATTGTTGTAAAGAGGAAACAATGGGAAGAAAAGAGGGTTTTAATCTGATCATCTTCTTCAATCAATAGGGTTTATATATAGGCCTGAAACTATCCTTTCTGTGTCAGGATTTCAGTATGAGACTTGGATTTCGAAAGCCTTGCAAATGTTTCCAGGCACTTTCCTTTTTAATTTAACTTGATTTAATTTTGTAAATGTACATACCAACAAATTTTAAGTTTCCTAATCTGTTTCAGATTATATCACAAACCGGTCGTTATTTCCGTTGGTTATTAAATGCTCTAGTTACTCTGCTTTTATTTGGTTTCCCAAATGAGCATTCGTGCTTTATTTTTGTTTAACCGATTAAATATTTAATGACTAGTTGTTTCCCAAATGAGCATTCGTGCTGCATATCTACTTAAAATAGATTTCGGTATATTTTCAAAATTCATATAAAGCTTATATTTGTGTAATATCTTTTACTGGAGCTAGTAGTCATAGAGTACTATTTCATAATATGAAATAAAGATTGATAATGATTCATCTTAAATTTAAGTTTTGCTTTCACTATGGAATGATTTCAGAGCAAATATTGTCACCTTTGCGAAATATTACTGTTATCTTATCGCCCAAATAAACTTGAAATGCAAACAAATTGATTAATTCCTTCTATCAGTAGTTCACATATTCAATTATAGTCTCATTAGTAGCACTTCTTTTGTTTCGACAAGAGACTTGTGGGTAATCCAGCTTTAAGACAGGTAATTCAAGAGTCTTAGCAACATAGAGTGAGAGGCTCTACCTTATTTAAGCTTCATTCAAAGTTGAAAGCTTGTAGGCACCGAATTGTTTAGTGGTCTAGAGCTAACCAGCCAAATTCCAAGCGGAAAATTGAGGAACTTCGAGACTACATACAGAAGCTAAAGCAAGAGCCTTGCTGTCTTGCAGAGATTATTCGAGAAAAGGAGAAGGAATTGCGAAAATGGATTAATGAAGAGGAGATTTTTTGGGCGCGAAAAGCTAGGAACTGGCTTATGTGGGGGACAAAAATACCTCCAACTTTCATTCTCAAGGCAAGCATCGGAGGAGAATCAATAAGATTACTGGTTTAAAGAATGCACAGGGAAATTAGGTGACTGACAAAGAAGATATTATTAACACTGTGTTGGGTTGCTTTGAAGGCATGTATTAGTCCAAGAATTTTGGTTTGATTAATCTTTTAGACTGGGGGATTCCAATTAAAGTTACTGAGGAAATGAATGCAAGCTTAATTGCTACGGTGACTAAATATGATATCAGAAGGGCGAATTTTTTCATAAATCCTTTAAAAGCATCGGGGGATGATGACGGCTTGTTTCATTTAGAGCCACTAGCTTATTATTAAAACGGTTGTTGTGGAAGCAGTTCAGGGTTTTTCCCGCTCGGCTAATATGCTCCGAAGCATGAACCACACAATAATTTCTCTTATGCCAAAAATTTCCGAGGTGGTCACTGTAAAAAACCTTAGACCAATTGGTTTATGTAATGTTACCTACAAGATCATTTTCAAGATTTTGACAGAGAGACTTCAAAAGGTAATCGGAGTAATTATTTCAGGAAATCAAAGTGAATTCATCAAAGAAAGACTCATCTCTGACAATATTCTAATTGCTCATGAGATTACTCATATCTCTTAAACAAAAGAGGGGGTAAGAATCACAGTTTTGCTATGAAGCTTGATATCAGTAAAGCATATGAGTATGTCGAATGAGATTTTCTAAATGCTATGATGGAAGCTCTGGTTTCAACACCAAATGGATTGAATGGATTATAGCTTGCGTGACCTCTGTAATATATTCGATTAAGATAAATAGGGAAAGACATGGTTTCCTTAAGCCGATGCGAAGGATTAGGCAGGGTGATCTAATCTGACCTCTTCTTTACTTGATTTGTACTGAGGGGCTTTCTTGTTTAATCAATAAAACTATGACTGAATGACAGTTATTTGACATCAAGTTGAACAGGTATTGTCCAACAATCTCTCATCTAATGTTTGCGGATCATTCAATTTTCTTTGGCAAAGCAGAGTTAAGAGAGATGACAAATTTTAAAAAAAAATACTTGAGACCTACAGTAATAATAGTGGACAAACAATCAATTTAGACAAATCAAGTACTACCTCCGACTTTTATATATCTTTACATTTCCTTTTTTGGATGTCTTTTTTGGTTGTTTACATTTTCATTTATAGTAAGTTTTGTAATTGTTTATTATTATTTCTTTATTGGTATTGGTGAAAAAGTAAGTGGTTTAA
>CATIWJ010057425.1:0-10198 GCA_949640765.1 Croton laevigatus | reverse complement strand
CTGCCTGCCTTCCAGTTATAAAGGTTTCTCGTGATAAATGAAAATATGCTCGCATATGTTTATTTCATTCTTGAACTGCTTGCACTGTTACTCTATATCTATTGGTAACATGGACCAAAAAAATGCACATTGAGCAAGTTTCTAAGAATAAGTTTTTTAATTTTTTTAATTTATGAAAACAAAGCAAGAATAAGATTTAACACCATTAGGTTGCCAGGATTTTCATTAACAAATTATGTAGTATGCTTTTTGAAGACGTCAATGAATTATTAACAATAAACTGTAAAAGCTTTATTTCTTGAGGTGACTTAATAACTTTGTTTTGTTTAACGTCCTTTCTGGTGCCAATTGATTTGTTACTCTCTTTTTCAGTTGGAGGTTATGAAACGAAAAATTTAGGTTTGCTTATCTGAAGAGGAGGCTCAATCACTCAGATTTACTAAGCAAAATCTTATTAGTAAGGTACTTAATAATATGTGATATCTTAAATTTTTTTTTAGGGTCCATTACTCTGCTGTAACCCTACTTCTACTTCTCCAGTTCGTTTGAACATAGAGCTTCTTGATTTTTATCTCATACTTTTGCTGGTGTTCTTTTGAGGTTGCAATGTTCTTACAGTTACTAATGTCAACTTGCATTTTATCGAGCTAAATGCAATACTTGAATGTTTCTCCTTAGTGTAAATGGCATTTTGAAGTATGGCATTTCTGGTGTTACTGTTATTTTTTCCTTTCACTTAATTATCACCATGTAACGTTTGCTCTAGAACCTTAGTATCATTTTATCTTCCAAATATCAAACATTCTAGTGGTGACTGCTGCTTTGCTACCTCATGCTGCAAGTGATGAAGCAGCGGGCAAGTTTTTTTAATTTTTAAACGTTTTCTTGAAATTTGTCTATGTTATGCATGTGACTAATACAGTGATTTATGCAGTTCCCGCAAAACGTTCCGCTCATTACATTAAAAGGGTGCTGATTGGTGTAATGGCCATAATGGCCCTTATGCTAGCAGTGCTTCTTGCCTTTCTCTGGGTTTGCTTGTTATCGAAGAAGGAAAGAGGTGCTAAGAAATACACAGAAGTGAAGAAACAATTTCATAAAGAGGCAAGTAAGCTTTCATCCATGTCTCTCCAATCCTAATTTTTATCTGTTTTCATCTCATTATTTCGTCTCTAACCCTTCTATTGTCAAAGGGTACGAAGCTTATTACTTTCCACGGAGATTTGGATTATTAACACAGAAATATATTCTTTGATGCAGATAAAAGGGAAAATTGAGGAGTTTGTTAAAGTAGTTTTTGCTCTATTTCAAGTTATATTAGTCAATTTTAATAAATCCATGTTTCACAGAAGTTCCGAATTTCTACTGTAACTTCTACACTTGTAATAATCTGATGTTTACTTTTTTAAGTTCTTGTGAGATAGATCTTGATTTCACTTTCCTAGAGATGAATCCTTTTACTTTGGTTGATGGAAAGCCTTATCCCTTGGATACGAGGGGTGAGCTGGGTGACACAAAGCTGCCTTCAAGAACTTAAAGAAGTATACTTCATTTTCTTGTTTGGTTTTTTTGTGAATTGAGTACTATTTGGATATTCAAAATTTAATGTATTATTTTTTTCAACAGTTGTGAGTGTTGAATTTTATGTTAGAATTTGTATTACATTTTGGGTTAATAGTGCATTTAAATAGCTATATTTAGAAAAATAGTCAAATATATAAATTATAAAAAAATTATTAAAATAATAAAAATTAAAAAAATTTAATATTTTTGCAACCAAATTGCAACTAAATTACAGATGAAAAATAAACAAATAAAATAAAAATAGCGACCGAATTGCAACCGATTGGTGACTGCATAAATAGCCAAACAAAATCGGTTGCTAATCGGTCGCTAATAACCAGTTGCTGAATTAGCAACCGAATTTAATCGGTCGCTAAATTCGGTTGCTAAATTAGCAACCGAATTTCAATCGGTCACTAACCGATTAGCGACGGGCATTATAATTACCGAATTTTTCGGTTGCTAATCGGTCGCTAAATTGAATTAGCAACCGAATTTCATGATTTAGCAACCGAATTTTCGGTTGCTATTTTTTTATTTTCTTGTAGTGACCAAGCCTTCTGTGCTTGGGTTCGATTCATTTCTCTCCTCCCATTTAAATAGAGAGTAAAATAGATGTATCTTTGTCAAAAAAAAAATTATATTCATTATTACTCAATAAGGACGGTTTCTTTTCTAAGACATTGTGTTTATTTTATAAATTTCATTATAATTTACATGACGTATATGTATATATTTTATTCAAACTTGTATGATTAGGTTACCTTTTTTTTTCTTTTCTAAAAGTGCATATTAATTTGATTAATATTATGTGCTGTATTTATTTTGTAGATAATAGCTAAACAATTGTAGATATTTAGTCCTCTTTATATTGTTATACTTGCTCTTTACTTAAAAGCTGGGCCAAAATCATTTTTTACCCCCTATACTATCATATTTTGGGACTTTTAACTCCCGAGTATACCAGTGGACACTTTTAGCCCCTGTACTATCAAATAAAAGTAATTTAAGCCTCTTCGGCCGGCCGGTTGACCTATTTTTTTCAGGCAACAAACCTTACAAATGAGTATGCCAAATTGAAGCTCTCGATGTAAGGATTCCAAATCCAGTCTCATATTTATTGTCCAACCATCGGAAGACCTCGTTTTATCTGTTTAAAAAGTTTTGAAGAAAAAACTTTAAACATATAAAACGAAGTCTTCCGGTGGTTGGATAACAAATATGAGATTAGATTTGAAATCCTTACATCGAGTGCTTCAATTTGGTATATTCATTTGCAATGTTTGTCACCGAAAAAGAAAAGGGTCAAACGGTCAGTCGGTCGGTCGGAGGAGCCTAAATTACTTTTATTTGGTAGTACAGGGGCTAAAATACCTTTATTTGATAGTACAGGAGCTAAAAGTGTCCACTAGTATACTCAGGGGCTAAAAATCCTAAAGCATAATAGTTCAGGGGGCAAAAAATGATTTTGGCCCAAAAGCTGTATATATTATCCCTTTGTTCATTAATAATATTTATCAAAGCTTTTCTTTTTTTTTTATGGTATTAGAGCTCATCACTATTCAGGCTTCAATATAACACCTCCCTCGTTATCAAATCCTTCACTGAAAAAAAGTTAGGAAAGAACTCAATAAAACAATATTAGACTTGGTAAATGATTTAACAGATAACAAATTTTGAGAAGGAGGCGAAACATGTAAAATATTATTCAAAGAATAAGTATGACTAGATAATTGTAAATTGGATTTTCCAACATGAAAAATTTCTAAATGAGAGGCATTGCCAATAGTAACTTCATCAGGCCCTTGGTATTCAGAATGAATAGCAAGGTTATCAAGTTGTAAAGTAAGGTGGTGTGACGAGCCACTATCTATTAATTAAGGCTGATTGGCTAGAGAAGAAGTATTAGCAACATTGGCAGTTGGGCGAGCAGATTGATTATTCCCTATCTTTATCGATGGACACACGCGAGACACATGACCCAAACCATCACAGTTAAAGCATGTGACAATAGACTCATTAAGAGGAGCAGTTTGAGTTACAGGTGTTGTAGCTTGTAAATTTTGCACATTCGAAGTATAAGAGTTCCAAACTCCTCGTCCTCACCCACAACGTCCTCTTCCATGTCCATGTTGGGCTCTTTGTGTTTGGCCAAAAAATGCAGTAGCTATAGTAGGAGTTTCATCAAATTTTAACTACCTTTCTTCATTAAGTAGTATTCCATATAGTGTATCAAAAGATATAACTTGATGACGAGCTTCCAAAGCTCGAGTAAACGAGCGATAAACAGATCACAAACTAGCTTTAATGAATTCAACTAAATCATCCTCAGCAACGGATTCTACAATGCGGCTAATTTGTCCACAATAGTCTTTATTCTCTGTATACGTCTCAAAATTTTTAGTACCACGCTTTAAGGAATACAACTGAGTGATAAGTGCTAAAAATATATATATTTCTATAGAGAAATGTTATTTAATTTTGTTTATTATTAGTGATTAAATGATATTTGTAGCACTTATTTTATTTATTTATATTTAACAGGTCATAATTGGACATTAATGTGAGAAGAAACGAAAATTGAGCAGAACAAGCGGAAAGATGAGCATTTTGGAAGAAGTTATGAGTTTCAGGGGTCTTAAGGTATAAAATGTAGAATTTATGGACTTGGTATGAAATTTTATTCAAGCTACAGCCCAAACGCAGTGTTTTTGGAGAGGAATTCTGAAGTTGCGTTTTGGCTTGAGAGGAAGTGCGTTTTGGGTTCTGATTTTGCAAGGGAAATTTAGTAAAACGGCAGGGTCTTCATGTGTTTTTAGACTCTATATCCAGCTGTCCAAAACACAGCAACAAACTACGTTTCACACAAAGTTACTAAGCTGCTTGCTGAACGCGTCGTTTTGGTAAGTGGGAATTTAAGTTGCGTTTCACCCATCGTTTTGTTTCTGCACGTCGCGTTTTAGGGACAAACAAATCAGAGGGCAACTGCAGTTTGAATCGACTAAAAATCTGAAGGAGATAGCGAGGTTTCTCGTTTTTGACGAAGCAACGATTCTTACAATGGATAAAAAAGAGATTTGTAATCAGTTATGAAAAGAATTAGAACCAGATTTGCTGAGTGGTTTTCCGATTCTGAAGGGATTTCGGATTTGAAATTTGAAACTGACAGACCATCACCGAAAATCAAGAACAGAGGAAAGAGAAAACGAAGAAAAGAGATTAAAGAGAGATAACAGACGAGAGGGGGGAGGGTCTGCAACAAGATCGAGAGAAGAGAGAACAGACCCAAAACTAAAAACGCAGAACCTGGGTGATTCTCTTTAGTTCGGAAAATCAAATATAAATCGGAGACACAGATCGAATCAGAAACAGAGGGAGAAGAGGAAGAGCGAAAGGGAACAGACCCAATCAAAGGAAAAAATCAGGGTGTTTCCCTACTCCGATTCTGAAATTAGAGACGAAGTACAGTAATTACAAACTCAGAAATGAAGAACCCAACCGGAGATTAAAATCAGAGACAGCCTGAAGGTGAACAAAGTTGAACAGAAAGCAAACGAACAAGATTCAAAATTGGAAGTTAACGAGGAAGAATAGAGACACGATTTGGGTCATCACCGTTGGTCACAATAGAGCAGAATCAACCAAACGGGAGCAAAATTAATTGTGAGCAGAATCTGAAAGTTGAGACAGAGCAGACTGCAGTGGGCATCAGTGGAATGTAATTCCAGTTGAGGTTAAGGATTATAATGCTGTTCTTGAATTTCTTTTGCTTTATGTTAATTGCGTTGGCACTGTAATGAGGATGATGAAATGTTTCATTGTTTATATTTGATGATTTTGCGAATTTCAGAAGTTATTTCAACAGGGAATTATGTTGTTTTCTGTTCTGTTTAGCATTTGAATTTATTTCTGTTGGAATTGTGATGTTGAATATAGACTGGTATTGCGTTGAAATTGTGATGACAATAAAGATGAATTGAGTAATTGTTGTGTGTGAGGATTTTGGGGACGAACCAAGGGTTGAATTTTTCGTGTAATTCATTTGATTAATTTTAATTGTTATTCCGTTGAGATTTAATTGCGATAAATATTGTCTTGAATCGGTTTCTGCTAGCTTTCCAATTCATGTATGATTTTGCATTGTGAGTTTGAGAAAACCACTTGTGAATTGATCGCTCGTAATTAAAAGGAGTTGCATGCAAACCTAGAGATAGGTCGACATAAATCCTCTGGATTGGAGTCAAATCCAATACTGGGAATTCACATAACAGTTTAATGCAAGACTAGGGATTTTAATTAGTAAGAGATTTCAATTAATCAACCTAGGATTAGAAGTTAATTAGCTCGAGAGAGTGATTAACATAATTCAGGAGTTCCTACGGTCCAGCGAGTTGAGATTTTAGGGGGATTCAAAATTCAGACGCTACTCTGATTTTTGTTTGTGAAATCATTATTTTCCTGTTTTCTGGAGTTATTTACTGTTGTTCGTTTTCGTTTATTTTATTCATTTTAATTATTAAATTAAAAAAAACTCAATTTACCGGCTAGATAATAGGATGAGAGTTAGTATTAGTAATCAATAGTCCCTGTGGGATACGACACTCGGTACTCCGGTAACTATACTGCGGAACGATAGGTGCACTTGCCTAACGGTTTGTGGCGTAGTCGCTCGGATTTATATCAAGTGCGTCTAATATAAAATACATATGTTACCTTTTTTAGAGTTAAAATTTGTCTAAAACTGAAAATTAATTTAAAATGACTTTCGAATTTTGTTTAAAAAAAGGGTCTTTATATGTATATATCTTTTTGTTCTATAAGTTTTACATAAGGTATATCAAAGGTATACAACAAGTATCTGTACCCTGACGTCACCGACTCTGGCGGTTCGTTTTCCCAGTGAGACATACAAATTATCAAGTAGATCTGGAAATGATAATATGGATGGAGTTTCTGCTGTCACGGCCTTGAATGTTTGATTCACCATTAGATCCTTTTTCATTTGTCCCATCTCTACCATTTACGTCTCCCATATATCTATATAATCGCAAAAGAAAGATTATTAATTTTGCTTCAATAACAAAGCAGATGCATCAACCATAAAAATTGGAATTTTAATATTTTATCAAAAGAAAAATAATTGGGCATTTAATATATGATAGTTTGAGAAGTTAATATAATAATTATTATTAATATTAATGGCAATTGGCAAACAAGTTAGTTCATTTCTTTTGATTATGGATGATTAAAAAAAAATTGTATAGTGTATAACAATTAAAACATATGTTATGACATGAACTGTCTTAACTTTTAATTTATGAGATTTTTTTTTGTATGATGGTTACAAATTTTTTTTCTTTTTTTTTAAAATTCTTATTCTATTGCGTAGTTCAAACATAGTGGAGGAAAAAGAAGAGAGACATGATGAGGAAGAAGATGATGGCCCCAAGGTGTTTTGGTGATTATAAAAAATATATTAACAGTTTCGGATGAAAAATTTAACAGAAGAATAAAATAGTATATTTGTTTAAATAATGATGATATATTTGTATAATATGCAAAATATAAAAATAAAACAGTTTAATATATCAAATTATAAAATAAAATAATAATTTTTCTTTTAATTAATGATGATAAATTTGTTGTCTCTTTTTTATGAAAGGACAACCTTTTTTCTTTTACAATATGTTGTTAACTAACCTTTTTGAAACATGGAATTAAAATCTGAACTGAATTTGTAAGAATCCGGACAAATAGCTGGTTAGTAAATAATTGGATTGTTGTTTATACTTAATCGAATAATTTTTAGTTTAGCATCAATTAAAAGGAAATTATAGTAAATATCAATTTTTAAAACTAATTTTTAATATATGTTATATATTTTGAAATATTAAGTGCATATCAACTTTTGAAATTTATGTTCAGTAAAAGCTTAAGTTTCGATTAGTCCTAATATAAGCCAGATGAAGACTTTATATAGGGAGTTTAAGGTAGTAAAAGACTGAAAATTCCATGTCCAATAAGATTCATTTGGCTCTGTGAATCTCGGAGCCCAAACGCTTCCTGGATTTTTGAGGTCCAGCTTGACGTGGTCGTGGAGGTCAAGCTAGGAGTGTAGGTTCTTAGGCAACCAAAAGGGGTTGAATTAGTTAGTAGATAAACATTTTGGCTGAGGCAATATTTGGTGGATAGTGAAAAAGATGAAACAAGAAGGTTTATAGTGGTTCGGCTATAATCTCGACTTTACGTCCACTTCTCCAATTTTGACTAAAATTGGGTTCCACTAATCTTCAAAAGATTACAAGAGGTTTTTTCGCCACTGCTGATGATTTGAAGAGAAGTTTTGTGTCCTCAGAACTGAAAGGAGTGCCAACGAAACCAGTGAGTGATTTTGAACCTTAATTTATTCTTTATGTGAGTTTTTGCTGCGATTGATTGTGATTTTAACTGTTGATTTATATATTTTTGTTGTGATTCTGTATTGTTCCTTTGATTTATATATTTTTGTTGTGATTTTAAGTGTATTTTGTTCCTATGATTTTAACCCTAATTTTGTTGGCCTCTGTTTCTTTTTAAAATTGTTGAATCTCATGCTTACTGATGTTCATTTGTGTTGCTCTTAAAAAGATTAAGTCTTCTGTGGATACATATCATATATGTTGATGGTTGTGTTGTGTGGTTACTGGTTCAATTGCGTTATGTGTGGTTACTGCCAGAACATGGTTTATAAACTGTTTCTCATTGCCATGGCACTGCATAAAAATTGTATGATGAAATAGAAAAGAAACATGTTGCCTTGACTTGCATGTCTGCAATTCTTTAAAATTTAGGAATTATGATTTCAGTTCTATTTCTTTGGATCATTAATTTACTATAGTATCTGAGAATGCATGCATATGTGAATATTGTGATTTCAGTTCTGTTTCACGCGTTTGTTCTTATTATCCATGGCAAAAGAACAAGATTAAGTTGTTTGATAAGGTTGATTATTGTTCATATTAGTTAATAATTTTACAGATATTGCTTCAATGGTAGTTAGACCTGTAATTCATAGTATAATTTCACTTGGATGAAGAAGAATTTATCCAAATCAATGAATTATTATTTATGTATGTAGAGTCATTATAACATTATATTATTATAGGTGTAATTCAAGTTGGGTTTAATTCTTCTTTCTAACAAATTTCTAAATATGAATATATTTGGAGATTCTTGTTTATTTCATTTTGAGATTAGTTTTTCATAAATTTCTAAATTTTTGAATATTTGCTTGGCGTGATTTTGTCTATGTGATGTTGTAGATAACTATAGACGTTGATTCCGGTAGCAGTGCCAATGAAACTTGCCCACCTGTCTAGGCGTCGTGATTGCTGGACAGCCTGGATTGTCACAGCCCAATACTTATAATTTTACGGTCTGTTAAAAAAATTAGGTTGACGGTTATAAATAAATTAAGTTGAGTGTGACTTTTGTCTGTTAATATTAGTCCATAAATTTTATCGACACCGAGAAGGGGATAGAATAAACCATCGTAGTCCTATATTAAACAAATAAACCATTAGTAAATATATAATAAACTCATAAACAATAATAAACCATAGTATACTAAAAATAAACCCATGTAAATGAAATTCAAATTAAGTGTAATTAAGGTTAAATTAAATGCAAATTCACCAATTATTTACAGAATAATTAAGGGACATATTAGGATAAGAATTGATTAGGATTTTAATCAAGTGGTAATCAAAATCATGTGAAGTGGTAAAAAATTAAGAAAACAAACAAATTAGAATGAAGACTTTTGGTGCATAAATTAATTAAATGGCAGACAAGCTTGGTAATGGAAAATTACAGGTGATTAAGAAATGAGGAAGGGGACAAATTAGCTTGGCCTATAAAAGGGAGGCCATGGAAGCCATTTTTAACCTTAAAACCCTAAGTAAAAATATGTTTTATTTTCCAACAATTAATCCGTCCTTAGTTTTTAAAATCTAACACCATAAAACCACTCCTGGAATTCTGGTGATCAGTTTAGACTTAAGAAAATCAAAAACGGTCACTGGAGGAGCAAGATCCGGCAGGGTCAGATTGAAAACTGGGTTGTTAACCAGTCATCTTCAACTCCTTATTTCTTCTTATCCAGCCACTGTCCATCCGATCTACGACCACCAATCGATCGGCGACGTCAAGACAAAGAGATCCATAAGTGGCTCGCCGAAAACTGCCACCGGAATCGAAAGTTACGACGTAAAAACCCAAGGCTGCTGGCGACCCACGAGCGACCCGACCTGGGTCTGATCCAGGTAAAGAAGACGAGAAAATTACCGTTCTGGTGCCCGCGTTTTTGCCGCGTTCCGCTTCTGGCCCCTAAAGTTTCGGCGCATTTCTGCTTTAACCCCGAAGTCTCGCGCGTTTCCGTTTCGACCCCAAAACTTTTCTGCCGTTTACAGGAAGGTCCCTCCGCCCATAATAATTAGGTAAACAGCCCCTAAATTTAATTTAGCTCTTCAATTTAGTCCAAAAGCTTATAAATTAATTATTTTGGATTTATTTTAAGAAATTAATATTTTTAAGGACCTAAATAAATTATGAGGACTTCAAATAAAGCTCAAAAATTATATTTTGGACTTAATTT
>CATIWJ010057399.1:0-22198 GCA_949640765.1 Croton laevigatus | reverse complement strand
TTATAATTTAATTTTTTCTATTTCCAATGTCAGAATTCGAATTATGTACATTGTTTAAGAAGTTTAAGCCCAATATCTTATTCTGCTGCTGCTATAGCCTAAACGTGTGTGTGTATATATATATATATATATATATATATAGAGAGAGAGAGAGAGAGAGAGAGAGAGAGAGAGAGAGAGAGAGCCTTTTTAGCAAATGAGAAGGTTGTTGAGTTAGGGAAATGTGGGGTAATGCAAAGTAATGTTGAAGGTTGAGTTGTATGTGACAGTGAATGGCCAAGTTCTTTGCATGAAAACTACATAGGACTCCTAAATTATTGAAGTTTCATGTCGTCATTCCACTCGAAAGGCCTAAATTTGTTGTCTTACGTCCCTATCCTATGTACAGTCTTAAATGAGACCAAAGTTTTGCGTTGCTTACACTTTATTGTTTTAAATATTGTATAATAAGATTAAATTACTAACGTCGACATCTGAAGCTGGTTTGCCCGAGAGGTTAAGGGGGAAGACTTAAGATCTTCTGCACATAAGTGCGCATGGGTTCGAACCCCATAGCCAGCATTACACTTAACTCTCTTCCATTTTCCCCTTTTTTATGGACCAATCAAAGCCCATTGGTGGTAATAGGCCTAATTGACCCAACTCTATCTCTTTCTCATACTCATATAACTCTATTTTGCAAACTTCATATTTAAAGTAAGAGTTGTATATATTTGATGAATCCTAGTGAAAAAAAGAAAAAAAGTTTGTTAAGATGTCATGTTTGCTTGCTTTTTTCCAAATCTTGGAATGGCTTCGTTTTTCATTGGTTATAGGGATTCACATGCTTGTCATTAAGTTGTGTCTCACCTCATGTATACGAGTCGACGAGGGTGCTTGTGAACAATAATAGTGTTACTACAAGGATTTAAATGTATTGTTAATATTTTCATGGGTTAAGTTCCAAAACAGTGATAGTAGATGTGACAAAAAAAATTATTGGCAAGAGAGACCAACGCTAGAAAGATTGGTAGGGAACTATTCCATGGTTTTATAGCTGTTAAGTGGTGTCTTAATAAGGACTCTAAGTGGTAGAGTTATCTGAAAGTTAGGGTTTGGTTTGATGTTTGAGAACCCTTGCAACTAGTGTTTTATACGCATGTTGATAATGAGGATGAGTTGACTTAATTTGAGAAATTGGGTGATTTTTGTTACAGATGTGGTAAATTTGGACATGCAGTGGGTTCTTGTAACTTTAATGTTCCATACGAAGGTGATCATACTAGGAAGGGTATGAATTCAGAAGAATCCAAATTTAGATATGAGCATTCACTTCAAGCTTTTACTGATGAAACCGTTGAATTAGCATTTGAAGATACTCTTGTGGGTCTTGGTTGTCTGAGTTTGAATGGGGATGAGTTGACTCAACAACCGGGGGGAGCCTTTGTAGACAACTCGGTGGCTACCAAATTTCTGATGGATAGCTCTTGTCTTGGTAAGCAATCTTCATTAAATGTTTATGTTTCTCGAGAAGAAAAGGATAGTGGATAGACGAGTGCAAATATTTCAAATGAGCAGATAATTTTGGAAGGGAGTGGTGATGGGCAAGATAAACTTTATAAGCCTCATCCGTACTTTAGGCCCAAAATAGAAAAGTGATACTTGTGGGCTAAACCTGGGTAAAGACAATAGGAATATTATTAAGATGAGAGATTTATCTAAGGCCCAACCGGACATTCCACTCATTGTAAGCAGTCCTAAAGTTAGTGACAGTTGCAGATTTAGCTACTTTGGATGGGCTAAGTATTAATTCAATTTTTCTAGATGCAAAATCCTCCACTAGTTCATCTTAGGGTGGAAAAGTGTTATCAAAGAAAGAGAAGTGTTGGAGAAATGCATTAGGTGGAGAGTCCGTAATAGTCGAGATATTGATTATTTTTTATGATGCTTAGATATCAAAAAGCTATCCATTCACAGCTGATTTTGTAGAAAACAGGGAGCCCAACTTATTTTGGGTGCATCAATTGGTTGATTAGTCAGGAAGGGCTTGAGATCAGGAGAAGGTAATTTGAAATTTCTCTAAAAGTGATACGAAGGCAATATTGGCAATTCTTATTACTAATATAGAAGTACAACATAAATTGGTATGGCATTTTACCAAGAATAGGACTTATTCTGTCAGATCGGGTTATCGAGAAGCAATTACAATTGTTAAAAGGAATCATTAAGGTCATATGGTAATTGGTCAACCCTTTCCTTGGTCTGATATTTAGAAGTTGCAAACACCAAGAAAATTACAAGTCTTTGTGTGGAGATTGGTGATTAAAGGATTGTCTATGAATTGTAATCTTACTCAACGAATTTTGGGATTTCTACAGAATGTGGTCTTTTGTGGAGAACCAGAAAATGAGGAGCGTTTATTTTTCTCTTGTTCTTTCTTTAGAGCAGTCTGGTTCTGCTTAGTTTCCATTCAAAATTTATAAGGGGTAATTCTCCTCAAGAGGTGTGGTTGTCCTTAATTCGACTACTTGAGCAAGCCAAGATTGACGATGGACGATGGGCTCTAGTTATTTTTATAATGTGGCAGATTTGGAAGGTCAAAATCTTCGAGAACGTATATTCTACTATCCAAGAGGTGATGGATATAATAGTTGGAAAATGGAAGAAATGGATAAATGTAGAGACAGAGTCTTCAGTGTGATATACAGTTTGGAGAGTTTCAGAGCCAAGGTTTGGATTCCTTGTTATCCCTTAAACTGAATGTTGATGCATCTATCAAAAAGAAAACAATTTGGGGGTTATTTCTGTAGTTATGAGTGATAGCAAGGCTTCTATTATTGATTGGAGAGTGCAACAATTTCCCTATGTGAGTAATCCATTAATTCTTGAAGGCCTCACTGTTAAAAGAGCATATCAGTTATGCAGAGATTTCAATTGGAGCTGGAGCATAATTGAAATAGATTCCAAGTCTATAGCAGAAACGGTTAACAAGAGAGTAGAGTTGAATTTTCAATTTATGGATATAGTGGATGAGATTTGTAATATTGATGAAAATGTTAATTCAGTAGCTTGTGTTCATGTGGCCAGATCATGTAATAGATTAGCGCATTAGCTGGCAAGAGTTGCCTTGAAAAATGATTTCTATTGTAATAGAGATGCTCAAATGGAGCTTCTGCTTTGTAACAATACTATATGATATTTTGGAATAATAATATATCTATGTAAAAAAAAAAAAAAAAAAACAAAAAGTTATACATAGGAAAAATATTAAGAGTAAATTTGGCATTATATTTTTATAATAAGGTTAATTTTGTATTCGATAGAAAATTGAGCGTAATATTTATTCATTCCGATCCCTACGAATTAATATTCTTCACCCTATAATTCATTCCATTCCGATTCTAACTCATTTTTTCATAAACATTTTGAACATTAAAATTAGAAATAGTGATTTCATTTTTTATGCAATTTTACGTTTTAAATACACCCTAAATGTGAATTGGATACAATGCGTATCTAAACTTCTAAAACATTATGTTAAATCAACAAAAGTTAATATTTTCGTATTGAAGCATTAAGTTTTTTTAAACTTAAAACTCTATTAATTACCATTTGGACACTTTTTTTTTTCCAATTTATAGGCTGTTTTAACATAAGTAGAAAATTGCAGTTTTCTCCTAAGTGATTTTGAAAAGCTAAAAAGAGAAAAATACAACTAATCCTGATGTTTCCAAAGTTAAATGGGGAAACGATTCGAGCCGTGGTTCACCTTGGGGAAGCCAATGATTAGGTCTGGTTGAAGTAGTCCTGAAAACAAAGGAACGAGTAAGGGTGTTGCCTTAACAGACACTCCGACGCTTAAGTCAGACCTGAGATCAATTGATATAAAAGGGAGAATAGAAAGAGTATGAATAATAAGAGAGAGATTACCCGTGAATAGTAGATCTTTGGGGTATTTATAGTTGGGGATTCTTAAGGGTTGCTTACACGTTAACTCCCTGTAATGATGACAGTAATGACAACTTTTCCGTAATGATGACTGTAATGTGCGTATAGAAACCCGTGCATGTTAGGGTATGGGTGGCGTATTTGCCTGTCCAATATTATAAGTAATGATTACCCGAGGCCTGACCCGAACTGACCTAGGGAACAATCTATCGGATGACTCTAGATACTGACCTGAGCGCCCTCAAAGTCGGTCATCGTATGCTGAACTTTGGCCCTCAGCAGCTAGATCGAGCTTACACTGGTCTTGGGCCTTCGCCAGGCCCAAGCACGGTTTTCGAACCTTATGGCCCATTTGAGATGAACCTCTATTGGAGCGATGTCATCACATGTTCCCCAAAGTCCCTTAGTTAAATACTGAGGGCAATTGCTATATGTACTGACCTCAAAACTTCTAACGTTCGGTATCTTCTGAATAACCGCTTCGTTCGGCTTGGAGTCCTCTAGCCCATTAGGGCACACCTCATTATATTTAGGTGGCACCATTTAATTTTCAAGGTGGCGGCTTTTTCCTACCCAATGATCACTGCGCAAACACATGTCCCCTTTTAGGTGAAACGTCGCCTCGGTTCTGAAATCGTCATAATGGGTGGCTCTTCGTTTCTGTAATCGTCGCGTCACTTCTTTTATAAATACTAGCTTCTGTTTTGGTTTGAAATTTTGCTCGCTATTATCATTCTCAAAGCTTCTGCTATTCCGATTTCTTTTTCTGCAATTCTCTACTTCCGTACTTCTAGCCGGCATAGCATACTCCCCCCAAAAATCAGGTAGAATCTTGTTCTATTTGTCTTCTTCTGCTTTTATAGAGTTTTAGGGATTTAAAGAGAGAAAATGAGCGATAAGAGCGATTTTCAAAATCCGTCTGTAGAATCTATTCCTCAGTTCTCCGGTGAGGGATCCGGCGATACTGTGTCTGATATGGTCGAGGGTTGTAAAGCGTCGGAGTCCCGACTTCATACTGAAGGGACGTCCACCTCCGAGGGACCATATCAGCTAAGGGATGATTTTGAGGAGTCTGAGGAGATTCCTCTGGGACAAGGAAGGAAGGGGCGGCCTGTAGTCACCGAAGAAATATCATTATCTGCCACTGGCAATCGTGCCAACCTCGAGTAGGGGTATTGTAGGGAAAAAAGCTTCTGGGGCCACCGGTCCTTAGCAACGGGCAGCGGGGAAAGAAGCAACTAAGCCTGCTGCAAAACGAAGAAAAGTAGCCCCTGAAGCTCTGGTTGTCGAGGACATCCGATGTCGACTGAGCTCAGTGAAGGTCAAGGAGATAGCTTTCTTGTACGACATCCCAAATGACTTCAAGTTTTATTTACCTGAAAATGGTAGTAGTGCCGACCAGAATCCTCTCGAAGAAGAGGGTAGGATTGTATATGTAGAGGATCTAGTATTAGGGTTAAGGTTTTTCCTGACTAAATTAGAGGAGGATCTGTTAAATAGTTATGAGATGAACATTGCTTAGTTGCATCAGAACTCATGGAAGATCCTTCGATCACTGTAATTTTTTACATCGTCTTGTCCGAAACCCTTTGTACCGACCCTACGAGAATTGTTGGGGTTGTACAAGGTGATGACTAATAAAAGGTTCGACCACGTCCACCTTCAAGGAGACAAGAGACTGTTCACACTGTCGTCTTATTTAAGAAAAGGTTGGAAAACTAAGTTTTTTGTGGTCGCCCACCCATCCTTGTGTGCTATACCCCATAAATGGAATAGAGACGTGCATTCAAAGAAGCCTAAAGAGCTCGGTGGGCTGAGTAAAAAAGAGAGAAGGCATATAAACAGGCTTTTGAACATGGTAGCGAGTGGCTCCTATGATGCCGGCTACTTGACTGAGCACTGGTACTCGGGATTGGTTCTCGATCACAGGGGGAATCGCCTGAATCAGAGCGGCGGTAATTACCGTACATAATGTTTTAAGTTCGATCTTAGTACTGATCGTAACATCTTTTTTGATTGTTGTAGGCATGGCATCTTTCCAGGATATGATGGCTGCTTTGGAGAAGAAAAGGGAAGAGAAAGCAGCTAGAAAGCGATCGGGTCAAAAGGACCCGAGTAGGGAGAAGGGGGCTCATGAAGGAGAAAAGGAGCTCCAGAAAAAGAGAAAGGGACCAGAGGTCTATAGGGAAGAGGTTCCCTCGACAAGAGTATCTCCGCCCATGGTACCCCCACCTGTAGTGGAGATGTGTACCGAGTAGGCCGTTGCCAGCCACGAAGGTCTGTCCTCTAGACCTGAGGTAGAAGAGCAACATCCTCGCGAAAAATGTCCAAGGATCGACTTTTTTACCAGGTCATAAAGTACTACTAGGTCGGAGGGGCCTGGCAGATCAGAGGGTACTTTCGAGCAATTCGCTATCGAGAAGTACGGACCCGATCCTAGCGTGACCAACCTTCGTTTGTCCCAGGATATCATCAAGTCCATTGCGATGTATGCAAACAGAGATAGGTTCGCGTCAATGAGTTGTGCGGAGAGAGTGGCTCTCGGATACAGTTATGGTCTGCAGGTGAGGCATTATTGCTCGAATACACAGAATAAGTGATACAAATATAATACTAATGATAATTTATGTGGCAGATGCTGGAGCTCTTTCATACCGAGGCTGTCCTGATGAATAAAGATGTACGCACAGTCCGTGAACTGCAAGAAACATGGGAGAGAAGGACGGCCGAGCTGGAGAGGAAGATCGCTGAGCTGACTTTGGGTCTGGCGACCTGCAAAGAGGAGTTGAACAATCAAGGTCAGCGGAAGATGCAAAGCTCCAGAGAAAGGATGCAGAGCTCCAGAGGAAAGAGGTAGAGCTCAGGAGGTTAAATGCTGAGTTGGAGGCCGCTAATGGGAGGGAGCGAAGTGTGTGCTATGCCTTTGAGGCCTCGAAAGAAGAGGTGGAGATGGTGAAGTGGGAGCTTGGTGCGGCGAAGGAAGATCTTCATTTGGTGGAAGAGAATCTTCGTCTGGCAAAGGAAGACCTCACTCGGTCAGAGAAAGAAGTGACCGATGTGAAGATGAATAGTGCAGCCTGGTTGATCGCCTTCTGGGATGAGATTTTACAGGAAGTTAGGAAGTTAGGAGGAGGTGACATTGCTGATGCGCTGAAGACATTTAAGCCAAGCAATGACATCTTTAATATACGTGCCTCTGATTCTGATGATGACAGAGGTGACGAGAAGGAGGATGAAGGCGATTAACTCATGGATGAGCAGTCTTCCCAAGTTGTGGAGAGGGTTTCCCCTTCAAAAGTAGAAAGGGTTGGAACATTTGGGCAAGAAGGGCAGCATATTGATAAAGGTTCATCTCATATGGGCCATAAGATTCAAAAACCGTGCTTGGGCCTGGCGAAGGCGAAGGCCCAAGACTAGTGTAAGCTTAATCTAGCTGCTGAGGGCCAAAGGTCAGCATACGATGACCGACCTCGAGGGCGCTCAGGTCAGTATCTAGATTCATCCGAGAGATTGTTCCCTAGGTCAGTTCGGGTCAGGCCTCAGGTAATCATTACTTATAATATTGGACAGGCATACACGCCACCCATACCCTGACACGCATGGGTTTTTATACGCACATTACAGCCATCATTACGGAGAGTTGACATTTATTGTCATCATTACGGAAGAGTTGTCATTACTGTTATCATTACAGGGAGTTAACGTGTAAGCAACACTTAAGAATCCCTAACTATAAATACCCCAAAGATCTACTATTCACGGGTAATATCTCTCTTATTATTCCTACTCTTTCTATTTTCCCTTTGATATCGACTGATCTCAGGTTTGACTTAAGCATCGGAGTGTCTGCTAAGGCAACCCTCTTACTCGTTTCTTTGTTTTCAGGACTACTTCAACCAGACCTAACCATTGGCTTCCCCAAAGTGAACTACGGCTCGAATCGTTTCCCCATTTAGCTTCGGAAACATCAAATCCCAAACAGGTGAACTGAAAAAAAAAATCAGGTTAAACACATACTATTAGGGGTGTTAAAAAAAAACCGTGAACCGAAAACCGAACCGTGAACCGAAATATCGGTTATTTTGCGGTTATGAGCTGAAATCGGTTTTGAACCGAACCAAAATTATCGGTTCGGTTTCGGTTTTCGCCATTCACGAACCGAACCGAACCGACCGATAAGCCTAAAAACCTTTAATTTTTCTTAAAACACCGTCGTTTTATACCGAAATATAGTCGTTTTACACTTAATTTATTAATTTATGTTAATTATCGGTTTTAGAAATAATCGGTTCGGTTACGGTTCTACACTATCGATTTTCGGTTTTCTTCGGTTCGCCACTATCAGTTCAGTTCGATGAACCGAACCGAACCTGAACACCTCTACATACTATATACCATACCAGTACCACACCGCATCTAACTTTTTTCATCTTAAAAAGAAGAAAGATGAACTTTTAATTTTAGCTTTGGTTCGGTTTGCAGGCCCAATAAGCCCATTCAAAGGTAGGCCCAAGTAGTCACCTCCTTGTCCTTGCCCGCAGCACAAGAAACTCTTCACTCAGCGTTTAGATATCTATCAATTCTCAAAGCAATTCCCTCCATTGTTACCGATCTTCTACCTTTCAGCTCTCGATCTCTGTTCAAATTCCTCCTTCTCCAATTTCTATTTAAAGGTACGTTAATCTCTATCATCTTCTTTTCTAAGCTAGCAATGCGTTGCATTGATCTATTTCTAGGGTTTATACTGCAAAATCCAAGTGTTAATAATGTGCTTCTCGATTCGATAGCATTTGTTTTAGGAAATTCTGTGGTTTTGTATTTTTAATTTCGCTAATTTTGAAGTTTGTTCGTTTTACTTGTTTTTTAGATCATGAAGCTCGATACTACCGGTCTAGAATCGACGGTACCGCTCTTTGGAGCGACCGGCGAGCTGTTCGATGGTTTTTCTGCTGCACCATCATTTGAACTTCCCGTTACTACTGATGTGAGTTTTAATTTGTTTGTTTTCTTTTCAGAATTGTAGGGAGCTGTTGAAATTTATTTTTTTTAACTTCCAATTTCTCTTTCAGTTTGATGGATTCCAGAAGGAAGCTATCCAAATGGTGAAGCCTGCCAAGGGGACAACAACCCTTGCTTTCATTTTCAAAGAGGGTGTCATGGTTGCTGCTGATTCTCGAGCTAGCATGGGAGGCTATATTTGTATGTTATATTTGCTTGAGATTGTTGGTCTATCAGTCATTACTTTGATGTTTTCAACTAAGTTATAATGTGTTGCATGATATTTCTATTATTTAGGTTTACTTGAAATTAAATACTTAATTAACCCCATTGTATATGATATTAGCAAAACTTTGTATTCTTAACATGCTTAGACTCATAAGGTTATTATGAGTTCATTTGACATTTTTTGTGGGGTGTATAACATATATGTTGCAGTTGCACCACCCATGATATAATATATTTATTGAAAAATGTTTTCCATCCTGATGTTTCAGCATCACAGTCTGTTAAAAAGATCATCGAAATCAACCCTTACATGCTTGGTACAATGGCTGGAGGAGCTGCTGACTGCCAGTTTTGGCACAGAAATCTTGGCATTAAGGTAATGCACTTTTGTTGCTTTTTTGATCAAGTCAATAGACATATGGCTATTCGTGAAGGTGAAGAAAGTCACTGTTGTTAATGAAAATCATAGCTAATGCAAGAGATAAACATTTACATGTTATGGACTATGTTCTAGTCTACTTGGGAACTGCCAACAATTTATTTGCAAAGATTGCTATTTATGTGACATATGGAGTTTTGTTCTCTGCTGCTAAGGAATTGGATATGCTTCCATTTGCTTTCTGATAGAATAGATTAACTGCTGCCTACAGCTTATTCCCTACCTATCTACTCACGGGTGTGCCCTGTTATATGCTTTATTAAGTGAGAGGTGGTGGCTTGGACTCTCTTAGCCTTTGACACTTTCTTGGCTGCTTGATTATGTCTCATATAGGACTAATACATATGTTTCATTATTTGCTCATATGTTCACTTATCTAAGAATTCCAATCGAATTTCACAATGGAAATGTCAATTTCTTATTTAACTTTTGAGAGTTTATGTATTGAACTGCATTTTGTTGCTGGAAACATTGACTAACAAACAGTCGAAATTATTGAAAGTATTTACTAAACAAAGGTGAATGACCAAAAATGTTCTAATTAGTTGTTCTGCTGAATCTACCGGGTATGAGCCATAAAAAGCAGGGGTGTGCAAAACCCAAACCGACCCGACGTGTCCGGTTCAGTTTTATGTTTTAAGAAAAATCAGGTTTTGGTTCGGGTTGAACCGAAAAAATAAACAATTTTCTTTTGGGTTTTTGCTAAAAATTTCGGAGTTCGGCTGAACTGAACCGACGAGTTCGGTTCGATTTAGTCGGGCTGTTCGGTTCGGATTTTAATATAGAAAAATTTCGTTTTTCGGGTTGGTCGGGTTGAACCGAACCCGACCAATGCACAGCCCTAATAAAAAGCAAGGTGGCGAAAGCTTATATACATCCATCTATGCTGTCAATTCACCTTTAGACAGTTTCTGCTATGCATATGGTAGAAACTTTAGGCTCAAGTTTATGTCCTCAGCACTTATGACCCATCAGTCATGCACCTTGGGCAAGGGCAACTGCTTAATTGAGTAAAGCTTAGGCATGCTTTCAAATTGCTTCAAGACCGCCTAATATATTTGCTTGATCATGATAGCTCAGTTTAGCTCCAACTAACACAAGCCTTCAACCAAATCAGTTAGGGCGTGTTTGGATGAGTGTAAAATAAGGGGTGATTTTGCATTGAAACTTGCAAAATACCCCTTTTGGTTTGAAGGAAAATAAAGGGTGAGAGGTAAAATAAATTTATTTTACACCAAAACATTTTCCTCTCAAATTGGGAGGAAAGTGAATGGTAACACATTTATTTTACATCCCTCTATTATTTTTCATCAATTCAAATACATGTGTAAAATAACTAAGTAAAATAAATAGGGTGATTTCACCTTTTTATTTTACATTACACCTTTTATTTTACACCCTCATTCCAAACAAAGCATTAGTTCCTACAAGGAATCTTGATCTTGGTTTTTATCCTTGCTCTGAGAATATTTATAGTTCTTGCTGCCTGATGATCTAGGATGGGGACCAATCAGCATGCTTATGCATGTGGAAGAGGTGTTTGCTAGGAATGAATATGACGTCCTGCACTAGTTCCTTAGTTTCATTTTGGTTAGAGATTCTTTCTTTTTGATTGTGATTTATTTTCCAAGTGCTAATGGAATTTGTTATCATGACGCAGTGCCGGCTACATGAATTGGCAAACAAGCGTAGAATTTCAGTTACAGGGGCTTCAAAGCTTTTGGCAAACATACTGTACTCCTACCGTGGAATGGGTCTCTCTGTTGGGACCATGATCGCTGGATGGGATGAAACGGTAGTGGCATGAGCATTTACCATACTGTCATATGTTTCAGTGGCCTGGCCAAGTTGCCTAAGTTGTATCGTCTCTTTGTTATAGGGTCCTGGATTATACTATGTGGATAGTGAAGGAGGAAGGCTGAAAGGAACAAGATTCTCTGTTGGATCTGGTTCTCCATATGCTTACGGTGTACTTGATAATGGGTGAGTGCTGTTTTTTCCTTAAACCTTTTCCCTTGAAAAACTTTGTCAATTAGCACATGATGTTCCCAAATTGTCACTAGAACAATTGTCCAAGCTTCTTCTGTCAGACATTTCTTTCTTAGCAATTTTTTCCTTTTATATAAGATAGAGAATGAATTAATAAGGATATTAGGTTTCCACTGAGGGAACTAGCTATGGCTTTAATATATCTTGATATTGCTATTGTGAGATGGTTGTGCAAATAAACATAAGAAATTAGGTGGTCTGTCATTTCAAGTCCAACTGTGCAGTTAAATATCAAGGAAGGGGGTATTTTTTTTTTAACAAGTCACAATTGATCAAACTCTTGGTATTGACACAACAATATCTTATTTCTAATGCCAAATCAACTAAATCTTATTTGCATTACTCTGGGTGTAGCCTTCATCAACAAAATTACTGTATTTCCTCATTATTTAATTGCTCTATGGCTATTGAGCTGGAATTTTTTTTATTATCTTCATTTTTATGCTTTCTTTATACAGTGGTTGAGGACTGATTTTTCATTAACTTGATTTGCCATTTGCTTTAGCTATCGGTATGATTTGTCGGTTGAGGAAGCTGCAGAGTTGGCTAGAAGAGCTATTTATCACGCTACATTCAGAGATGGAGCCAGCGGAGGAGTTGCTAGCGGTACTACACCCATCTCTCGCTTTCTTAGCTACATGTGCTGTTCTTTAATGCATCTTACTTGTACAGAACATTATCTAACGATTTAATCTGGATTGGATTATTCAAATCAGTTTATTATGTGGGACCAAATGGATGGAAAAAGCTATCTGGTGATGATGTTGGAGAACTTCACTACAAATACTATCCAGTTACGCCCAACGCAGTCGAACAAGAGATGGTTGAAGTAGCAGGAGCATGAGCATGATTGCGAGAAAACTTTGCTCAGGCTGTTGGAGACTCCCTTTTCTTCATTGCATCTGATAGAAATGGTCTTCTATGCAAACGTTTATGTACCAGAAAAACTGATAACTATTCGTGTTCTTGAATCTCGAGTTGATTCCTGGAACAATTCATGGATTGATATGGCTTTTTGTCAATGCCATGAAATTGTTATTGCTATTATCTTCTTCTCTATGTGCTTGTAGCCTTTCTTTAAACGAAATAGAAAGAAAAAAAAAGGGGTATTTTAGCCATTAATGCTTATGATTATTTCAGAATGTGACTTGGAACTCATTTATCGACTTTTTTGCCATTGCCCCGGAGTGTTTCCGCCATAGTCTTTGCTTAGTTGCTATGATAGTTCCATTAAATAATACCTCGCTGTCTGTGAGTAGATATTTAAGGTTGTGGAACTGGTGAATGATTTTAGCATAGAAATGTAGGGTATTCCAATTCCATCATAGTAAATATGGAATGAGGGATCTTAAAGAACGGCTCATTATGACATTTTTTTTTCCTATACAAAGGTTATCTATAAGAAAATGTCATGTATAAAGGGGGACCAAATGTAATAAATTGCAAAAACTATGCTATGCGTTAGGGTTTCCTTTCGTAAGATCAATTGGATACTTTGGTGAATCCACAAGGTAAGAGTTGAGTGATGACTGAACTAATTTTGTTTTGCTTCATGGACCCACTTCAATACCCAGATGTTAAAATCAGGGTAAGGTTTCATTACACACCAAAGTAATAAATTACATATTTCCCATAATAATAATAGTAACAATAATAATAATAATGGAAGCTGCATCCCTTTAGTGCAAGGCAAAGGATGCTATGATTCTTTTTAAACAGAATTCTTACACATTGTCCCCTTGTAAACATGTACATCAGATTAGCGATAAAATGTGGTTTAAGGCGACCAATTTGGTCTTCAGAATTGTCCTTTGTTAAATTTTTTTCCCCCTTCATGCTTGTGTGTAAAAGTAGTTTCATGCTAATTGTTTTTGTCACTAGGGCACTGCAGCTTTGCCACTAGGGCAAGTGGTTTACCTCACACCTGCTATCTATAATCTACGAATAATGCTTTTCCTCTCGCCTCTTGATTTCGAGATATACAGAAACACGTTAACGTGATTTAAAATACGTTAGCGTGTTTTAAATCACGTTAACGTGTTTCTGTATATCTCGAAATCGAGAGGCGAGAGATGTAGCCTTACTCATCTACATTTTATATGTAAATTATAAAAAAAAAAATGAAAACTAAATTGAAATAAAGAGCATGCTTAGATATATTATTGGTTTAATAATAATAATAAGGAAATGTAAACCATAATTATATGTTTATAACAATTCCTAAAACAAAACACAAGGAAACATTAATAAGCAAACGATAATCCAAGCTGGAAAGAAAGAAGAAAGTCTGCTTTCTCTCTCTCTATCTCTTTCTCTCTCTTCCTCTTTGTTAGCTTCTAAGCATGTTTTCATGATTGAGAGTGAGATATAATCATTTTGCTTTCTTCCATTAAGCAATTGTAAATCAATAATTAAACACCACTAAGCCTAAGAGTCAAGAAATCAGATGATGAGAATGCAACAAGATGTGAAAAACAAGTGTCAATGAGATTATTATTATTTCATTTTTTGGGAAAGTGGGTGTTAGTTGCATGAAAGAGATTGAACATAAAATGAAACTTCCAAATCATTAGCCCCAATTTTAATGAAAACAAGAAGACAAAATTGAGTTTCCACATTAACTATCTTAGGTTGTTTTAAGATTCATTGTGTGTTTAATATTCCTCTCCATGGGGTTTGCATGAAATCCGATCCGACCCAAGAAAATTAACAAAAAGAATGACAAAAATTTGAATTCGAACTGACCCAATGCAAAATCGGGTTTAGTTCAAACGGATTTATTCAAATTTTTGAATCATTAGATTTTCTGAATTTGGGTCGAACTCTACCTATGTACACTCCTATTCCTCTTCATTGAACTTATTATTGTATACTATTTAATAAAGCAAATATTTGGTGATAAATGTAATGTAATTCAATGATATAATGTAATGTAATTACTATTATGCAGCTTAAATTCTTTTTAAGCATTTAGGTTTACCATATTGTTCATAAGAGATTGCACCAACCATTTGTTTGTTACATCAATTAGATGTAGTGTTGAAGGTGGTTTATTTTGACTAATTATAATTTTGGTCAGACTGTTTAGTTATCTAACCTTTGAATTGTACTAACTAAAATAATATGTAATATATAGAAGAATGTTAAAGAAAAATGGAAAATTCTCAACAAACTGTACTTCGTAGTTTCTATATTTGAGCTACTATACAAGAATAATAATGTAAGAGGGTTATGTAATTGGTTTTCTAGTATTAGGTGGTGAATTGGGTCCATGCCCTTCCCTTTGGAGTCTTTTGTTATCTTCCTTTCTCCTTTGATGGAGATAGGATAGCACAATAGCAAGTCTTTTTGTCTTCTGGCGAACTCCAAATTTGTTGTTCAAATAAAACAAAATCATAAAAATGAATGTTAATGCCAAATTATAAAACTAAATTATGATAGAATACCATTCTTGGAGCAATTCTAATACTTAGATTAATGTAATAGAAACATGAATCATTTGCGACTGATTCATGATGTGATTATATTTTGGTTTATTTGAGCAATACACAAATAATACGTTAATTCACAATCTTTCGTACAATACCTGATTAAATTCGACAACCGTGGATAAATTAGTAACTAGCTATACACTATGAGCACCAAAACTACACTGGAGGGAGAGAGCTATGATTAGAGCTAGGAGATCAAAATTGTACTAAATGTGCTTATTTGCCTAAACCAAGATTAACGTATCAAAAAAAGGGGCCAAAATGAGGTTAAGCAAATTACATTAAACAATCCAAAATTGTATAAATTGCCAACAACAAATAAAAACTGAATTTGGCTCCTAACCTACCAAAATGCAATTTGCAGAAAAACAAAGTTCTGGCGATTGCTTTTCTTCTACTCCCCCTCTTCTTTTTAGGGTAACTATTATTAACAATAGGCAACTTTGGGAAAAAAAACAAAAATTATTAACGATTGGCAACAATTGGTCATAAGAGCTTCTCTCTCTATTCTATAGTTTTAGTTTCTCTCTCTATTTCTGTACGTTACTTTTGGCGGGAAGTGGGTCCCAATTTTAATCAAAATCTCGTCTTCCTCAAGTCTCTTTCTCATAAATTCTACACAACCAACTCATCTTCTTTCTTCATCTTCTTCTCCTTCTTCTGGTTCTTAATTTCACTGTAAATAAATTTCTCTTCCATTTTAATACAGGAAAAAAAAAAAAACTACTTGGAAATTATATCAAACACCTTTAATACAAAATGCCAAAGAACCAATCTCTAATGGTTCTTTTCTTCTTCTTCTTGCTGTTTAAGTTGGGAACAGTGCTTTCTCTTTCTCCTGATGGCCTTGCTCTTCTCTCTTTAAAATCCGCCGTCGATCAACCGTCGGAAAATTCCCCTTTTGCTGACTGGAATGAAGATGATGCGTCTCCTTGCCGGTGGACTGGCATTTCTTGTATGAATATAAGTGGATTTTCCGACCCACGTGTCGTTGGAGTTGCAATTTCCGGGAAGAATCTTCGTGGGTATATTCCGTCGGAGTTAGGAACTCTTGTTTATCTCCGGCGACTGAATCTTCATAATAATAACTTTTATGGGTCAATTCCAGAAGAGCTGTTCAACGCTACTGCACTTCACAGTCTTTTCCTTTATGGTAACAATCTTTCAGGTCCTTTTCCTCCTTCCATCTGTCACATCCCTAGACTTCAAAATCTTGATCTTTCTAACAATTCTTTATCGGGTTCTCTGCCGGAAAACTTAAACAATTGTAAGCAGTTACAGAGGCTAATTTTAGCAAGAAACAAATTCTCCGGAGAAATACCAGCCGGAATATGGCCGGAATTAGATAATTTAGTTCAGCTTGATCTTTCCTCTAACCAATTCAACGGATCAATACCCAATGATCTTGGTGAACTTAAGTCTTTATCTAATACCTTAAACCTTTCTTTCAATCATCTAACCGGAAGAATCCCAAAATCGTTAGGAAATTTACCGGTCACCGTTAGTTTAGATCTCAAGAACAATAATTTGACCGGCGAAATACCTCAAACGGGGTCGTTTGTTAACCAAGGACCAACTGCATTCCTTAACAACCCTCTGTTATGTGGGTTTCCTCTCCAAAAACCATGTAAAGATACACAGACCTCGCCGGGAAGTCAGAATTCGACACCGGAATCCGGTAATACTAGTCCCAAGAAAGGATTAAGTTCTGGGTTGATTATATTAATATCATTAGGTGACGCTGCTGGTGTAGCTTTTGTGGGTTTAGTACTAATCTATATCTACTGGAAAAAGAAAGATGATTCAAATGGCTGTAGCTGCGCAGGGAAGACTAAATTAGGTGGTGATAATGGGAAATCAAATGGCTGCAATTTCTGTTCTTGCATTAATGGCTGCAAAAGTGAGGATTCTGAAGCTGAAGATGTTGAGAAAGGGGAAAAAGCTAAAGTAGAAGGAGAATTAGTAGCCATCGATAAAGGTTTTAGCTTTGAGCTTGATGAGTTACTTAGAGCTTCAGCTTATGTGTTGGGGAAAAGTGGGTTGGGGATTGTTTATAAGGTTGTGCTCGGAAATGGGATTCCGGTGGCAGTGCGGAGGCTTGGGGAAGGAGGAGAACAGAGGTATAGAGAATTTGTAGCTGAAGTTCAAGCTATTGGGAAAGTTAAACATCCAAATGTTGTGAAATTAAGAGCTTATTATTGGGCTCCTGATGAAAAGCTTCTTATTAGTGATTTCATCTCCAATGGCAACTTGGCTAATGCTCTTAGAGGTTAGTAATTTTTACCTTTGCTTTTATCCTTATTGTCCTCTTTAGCTTCTTGTTTTCAAATATTTGCTTCTTTGAGCACTTAATTTAAGTAAGGATCATAACCTTTAACTTAGAATTCCTTATAGAAATGCAGAAAATCAGAATTCATAGGCTTTTATTATTTTTATGTGCGAAAGTTTTGCTAGAAAACTAGTTCAAATCCAATTGTCATGTTAAGCAAACTGTTTTAGACTTTTAGTTCTAACTTATGCTTGTACAAATTGAAAAGATTTAAGTGTAAAGTTTCTTCCTTTTTCGCTTGAAACTGATTAGTTGAATCTTAAAAGGTATAAGGTCTCGTGGGTATGAGGAAATGGACCTCAAAGGAGATTCAACTTATGCTTATACAAATTGAAAAGATTTAAATGTAAAGTTTCTTCCTATTTGGCTTGAAGCTAGTTACTTGAAACTTTGAAAGGTCTAAGGTCTTGTGGGTATGAAGAAATGGTCCTCAAAGGAGATTCTAATGTGGTTTAGCTATCATGATCTCAACACCATTTGTGTATGTGGCCTACAAACTATGATTTACTGCACTTACCCATGACCTTTTCTTGTCGAAGCACGTTCTGCACTTTCGCTTTCCTTTGCTAAATGGCATTTTTGCAAACTAGCAATATATCATAGTGGAATATTTGCCTCCACAACTCTTATTTTATAGTCCATTTCCATAGGCAAAATACCCATCTCTCAAAAGAGTTAAGCGTTGATTTGTAGATTTTCTCTTGACACATTATTTATATAGAAATAAGATTTGGTTATGTTAAACAAGTTGGGGGTAATTATAAAGAAATCTTAGATTGGATCTATTGTTTTTGATAAAGAAAGCTGTATGCAAGATTTATTATGAGTCTTCATGGTTTTTTTAGACTTTAGACTCCATCAAATGAGTAAAATGATAGGATTGAATATTATATTACATGAATATCAAAATTTAACCGTTGCTTGTTGGAGTTAGGTAGGCACTATTGTTCCCTTGCTTGTGCCTGAGATCCACCGAATGGTTGGTGGGACCCCACCATTGACTTGGTTTGATTGGAGAATGGTTGATAATTCATGATTAGGCCATTTTTTAGATCTCCAATCACACGGCAAAAGGTCTGAAAAAAAAGACCCACTGCTTCTTTTGGTGTAGCAACATATACTGATATTAAGCATATGACATGATGCATTGTAGCTCAATATTATCTGTTGATTTCGGTTACTTTTTCCATTGACCATCTTGGTAGGCTTGCATTTTCATCATCAACTGTTCAAAATTTCTAACTGGATTTATATTCTTTGGTTAAAGATACTTTATCGAGGTTCTTTTGCAGTCTCTTTTTTCCTCAGAATTTTAATTTTTAACCTTTAGCTAAAGTATCTGGTCTTTAATTTTTATTTCTTCCATGCTTTTCTCCCTTTTAAGCTCTATGCCTTTACTAAAAAGTGAAAACTGGTTTTATTCAAGCTTTTTTTTTTCTTCTAGTATTGGAGGTTAGGGGGAATCAAATCTTGATCTTTTTATTAGATCACATGTTCACTTGCCACTAGGCTATGCCTTGGCTTTCATATTTCATGTTCTGTGGTGAAAAAACGTTGACTCTGATATGCAGATTACAGAGTCACAATCCTGCATATTTGAGCTGCTTATTGTTATTTTAGCTTGCCTTGTAGCAAGAATGTACCATTAATTAAGCATCATTGGTCCCAACAATATTTCCCCTTTAAAATCATATGGATTTGACATTGAATTCAAATTCTGTTTCATCTATGCCAGTTGCCCAACCAAACCAAACCAACATTAAGAAGCTACATTATTTTTGAAGGATCAGGTTCGGGACCAAGCATTAAAAGGCTTATCTCTGAACTACTACCACATGTTGAAATAAATATTCAGTCTCGTATTCCCTTTCATGTGGGACCATACATATATACATACATATATATATATATATATATATATATCCTTTCTCTATCAAGGCTTGGCTCCACAATTCCAGTCCCCTTCAAGCATACATTGTTGTGTCATCAAGAAAATGTTCAAAAATTCGGCTTTGCGTCAATTTCAGATGAAGACAAGGTCAATTGGGATAAATGCGTATGGAAATTCCTATCTTTTGTTATTACTCGTGAATGTATGGAAGTAGGATTCTATGGTACAAAAGCTACAAGACATTATTAGCCTACTTTCTAAATTCCTTCTTCCTTGAACCTGCCTGTTGGATACATTTTTCGAAATCCGAATTTGGAGGCAGCCAAATGATTGTCACTGACTTGACTTCATCAAGTTAACAGTTTTGATTTGGGAAAAAAGAGGGTAAAATAATAACACAAGAAGATTTTATGATGCTCTTTATTTGGTCCTTTTCTTGTCTACATGGCATAGAATGAATGATTTATTTGTCACCAAAAGCTTAACAACTTTTAGTTAATTTTCCTGGAATTCCAATTCATGGATTGCCAAATTTGCAGGGAGAAATGGTCAGCCATCGTCTAGTCTGTCATGGGCAACAAGGCTAAGAATTGCCAAAGGAGCAGCAAGAGGCTTGGCCTACCTCCATGAATGCAGTCCAAGAAAATTCGTTCATGGCGACATAAAACCTTCAAATATTCTCCTGGACAATGAATTCCAGGCTTATATTTCTGATTTTGGCTTAAACAGACTAATCAGCATCACAGGAAACAATCCTTCTTCTTCAGGTGGGTTCATTGGTGGAGCTTTACCCTACATAAAATCAGTCCAAACTGAACGAACCAACAACTACCGGGCCCCTGAAGCTCGTGTTCCAGGCAACAGACCAACGCAGAAATGGGATGTTTATTCGTTCGGAGTAGTGTTATTAGAATTGCTGACAGGAAAATCTCCTGAACTTTCTCCAACTACTTCAACTTCTATAGAAATTCCTGATCTTGTCAGGTGGGTGAAGAAAGGTTTTGAAGAAGAAAACCCATTATCAGAAATGGTAGACCCAATGTTGCTTCAGGAAGTTCATGCTAAAAAAGAAGTTTTAGCAGCTTTCCATGTTGCCCTTGCTTGCACTGAAACAGACCCTGAAGTTCGACCCAGAATGAAAACTGTGTCTGAAAATCTTGAAAGGGTCGGAACATAGATGGAGGAAGAAGAGAATCAAAATTGATTCTTTAAAGATTCCATTTTTTTTTCCAGTGTTCTTGATCTTTGCAAAGGGGCACTCTCCAGTTTTGCAGTGGTGATTTTTTTTGGAGAAGAAAATTTGCTTAAAAAACATAGCTTTAGCTACCTTTTAACTTCAATTTTCAATGACCAAATGATTAGTTCCAAAATTTTTGGAGCCAAAAGAAGTTTTCTTAGCACAATTGGGAAATGGGTATACATTTTTTTTTTGATTTATTATGAGGAATTATATATGTAATAATGTAACTGTATTTTTGTAATTTAAATTTTCTTCCATTTCAAATGGAAAGTGTTGTAATAAAATTTCTGCCCTCCATATTTCACCTATTGTTATTTGCTGTGTTAGCTTAAACAAAAAGGGCAAAAAAATAAGATAAATATAAAATAATTTAAATTAGAGTATAATTTTATATAATTAAATAATGTTAAGCAAAAAAGAACATAAAAGATTTTGATTTTTTAATGTATTTTTAGAATTTATCACTCCACAAGTAAAATTTATTATAAATAAAAATCTGTTTGTCAGGTTTGAAAATGCACTAAAAACTAAAGAATATGGCAAATTCATGAAGAATTTAATTTTTTATAAAATATTATTTACCTAAAAAAAATTAAAATTTTTGAAAAACAATTTGGAAAAACAAATATTCTTAAAAATCTATTTAACAAAATAAAATTTATTACCTTTAAAAAAAATGGATTCACACATTTGATACCTTAAATAAAAAATTAAAAGTACATTAAAAAGTAATTATCAACAAGAACTGTAGTTTTTTAACTTAATAATTGATATTTCGCTCAAAACCTTATTAATTGATTTTATGCATTCTTGGAATAAATTTTACATGAATTTAATTTCTTTTTCTCTAGCAGGAGGAAACACGTGGCAGCATCACAATTGATTGAGTGATGCTAATGCTGTTTTTCAAACTTAATTAATTCTTTATACGGCAAATTTACAGTTTTCTCCTATGGGCGTCGAAGCTGAATAACAGTTCCTTTCTCTCCTTTCCTTAACTTACCAGCAAAGCTCCGGCGAAGCCTCCTTGATCTAACATATAACATCTTTTCCCGGTAAGTCTACTCCACGACTTTCTTCTTTCCTCCATATTCACTCTGTATCCCTGTCAAAAACCCTAAATTGTTTCTCGATTCAGTTTTCTATGTTTCTTCTGAATCATAATTTTTGCATAAATTTTGCTTTCGTCACTTTTTTTTTCTTTCTAATTTCTGAATTAGTAATGAGTTTATTTATTTTCTCTGTTTGTGCATTGATTTTGTTATGCAAGTGCTACTCAAAGCTTTCTGCTGCTTTGTAATTGAATATTAAGTTTTTGAAATTTGAGAGTATGTTTATTTAATTTGCAGATTCAAGGAGGAAAAGTATTTAGTTTGAGCAGGATAAAGACATGGTAATGTAATTCTATGTTTTAAGAATTGGGTTTTATTAATAATGTAGTTAAATAATTAACATTGTTTTTCTTTTTTTTTTGTTTCTTCAGTCTGCACTCTTTAATTTTCATTCGTTTCTCACTGTTGTGCTATTGGGGATTTGTACTTGCACTTACGTGAAGATGCATTTCCCGGCAATCCTAGAACAAAGAACAGGGTATGAATCTGAAGCT
>CATIWJ010057371.1:0-35840 GCA_949640765.1 Croton laevigatus | reverse complement strand
ACCAAACCAAGTAGAGCGTAAAACATTTAATATCACAAAATCATATCTCAATAATTTTTCTCATTCAATTCGAATATTCATTTCAAAATTAATTGCGACAAATAATAAAATTCAATTCTCATGCTTCCCAAAAATAATAATAATTGAGAAATAAATAAATCTCCATTGAACATATTTCAATCAATATAATATTCAAAAATTTCATTTAGGTAAAATTCTATTTTTACTGCACCGGAAAATTCGCGCTTGTGAATGTCGCTACGGTACTAAAATTTATTTTATAACTCGAATACACATTTGAGTTCTCTACAAAATCAACCATTAAATAAATTCATAAATTCCAGAATATAAATCAACAATTTAGAAAATGCATTTCAATAAATTAAAACGAAATCAATTTAAATACTTTGAATATAATAGTACCAAACCTGTTAATAAGCTCCGCCATTCGCTAAACCTCTAAATTTCACTGTTTACTTGAAATTCTTTACTGCCTAGAACCTAAAATATATTCAAAATATTTTTAATGGCCTATAAAAATTAATTTCAAGGTCCCTATAATTTATTTTCACAAAATACATCCTAAATATACTAGAAAATAGTCTGCTGGGTCTGATTGAATAGAAAAATTAACTTCATTGGTCATAAATCATGCGGAGGGGCTTACTTGAAAAGCGGAACAAACTTCTGGGGGTCAAAAGATGAGGCGCGCTGAAGCTGAGGGACCATGCGGATATTTTCTCCAAAACGCGGCTTGACTCGCGTTTTGACCGACCACTATTCACTTTCTTCCTCTTTCTTTCTTCCGCGTCGGCCTGCGTCAACCAGAAACCAGACCAGCTCGACGGCGCTTCCGTCGGTCCCTGGCGGCGATATTGGTCCCGATCTCTTCCCCTCCACGTCTCCTACCGGAGTATGCCTTCAGATCGGAGAAATGGCCGCCCGTAGCTCGAGTTTCGAGCTTCCAAAAATGCAACCTGTTCAACTCTTCTTCGCTTGAAAATGGTGTTTTTCCGGTGGTCCGGCTGTTTCCTTCATGTCAAACTTCTTCCCTTCACTTCAAGTTCAAATTCCCAACCTCAAGCTCTGATTTTAACTGAAGAACCTAATATGTGATTTTTGAATTCTTCCTTCCTCTTTTTCACGAGCAAAACAATTTCTAACCCACCATATTTTCCGTTTTCAAACTTCAAGAATTCTTTCCTTGTTGTTATACTTACTACTTTTAAATTTCAAACTAGTGTTTCTGATTGTGGAGATGAAAAAGAGTTTAAAATATTCCGTGTAGTGGAAAATGTTTTCAATTATGGTCTGTGTCCATTCTGTTTTGTATGCCACTAATTTTTGTATATACTGCCACCTCACACCAATAAATGCCACCCTTCTCTAAATCTTGCCACTTAACCATTTTCCTTGCCAACAGTAAATCCCACTAATTGAAAATTTTTGCATGCATTCTTCCTCATTCTTTTCTTGCAATTGAGTACATATTCTACTAACTTCACTTGCAATTTAGTCCTGAAAAATTTACTGCATGCATTGCTCTACTTCCCCTTATTACACTCTAACCCATAATTATTAATATAGTTCTAAATCAACTCCTTATTATTTACATTCTAGTTTTTTTTTTTATATCCTAACGACGCCGTTAACTTCCGTTAATTAAAAAAATTTTAGATGTGACAATGATGGTAATCTCAAATATGGTCCACATTTAAGGACATCTTTAAAAGCATTGATGAATAAGTAGAAGAAACTTTAATGGAGTTGGGGAACCTACAAATTCAAGGGACTGAGTCTTCTTCATGAGTTGCTTCAGACTCAGCTGCTTCACCATGTCTAATGAGACGTGAGAGCCTTAAGAAACAAGGTGTGTCTCGAGATACAAATGACAGAAGTGATGCATGTTAGATTGCTCTACACCATAACCTACAAGAAAAGTTGTCAGGAAAAGACAAGGAAGTTGGAACTGCTTCAGTTGTAGGGCCTGTTGGAATTGACAGGCTAGTTCAGATAATTAATGAAGTAGATGGGCTTGTTAACATAAAAGGTAAAGCAAATTGGGCTAAGCGAGTGGGTCAAAGGAAATGAAGAGCGGATCAATGAAAAAATAGAGAGTGAGCTTCTTGCAAAGGAAAATGTTGGGCTGGAGTAAAGAGGTGCAAGCCCAACCAATAACCAAGGTTGTAAGGTCCAAGCAGAAAAAAAAGGCCTTTGCATACTAATCTGGGTGCTTTGAATGTTGGATTAGATGTTGAAAAAAGAAGCCCATTAGAATCTCAAAGTTGCCGAGCCTAATCAAAAGAAGAGGAAGTTGGGCAAGATAAAAAAACTAAAGGAGATATTGGTCTAAGGAAAGTTGGACAGCAATGTTGATAGGCTGGATCAACGGGTTGGACCTCTTGCTACCGACCTGCCAATTTCTCATATTGAAAACTCACGTCCTTTAGCCCTCATAGACATCCCCTTGGATGTTAGTAGTTTAGATTCAGACTCTAATCGTGGTTCGGATTTAAGTCCGCAAATCCAAATTCACCCAAGGGTAGAATTACTTCAAGCTGCAATTGTTGACCATATGGCTCAGAGAAGCCATAATTCTCCTAATTTGGCTAACATGGCTAAGGTTGACAAGGAAGATGATGTAAAGATATTTAATACCCAGTTTCATTGCAAGACTCTTTTAATTTTCTTGACCGTATGATCCATCCTTTTGATAAAATCTCATTTTATGACAAAATAATGCTTGCTTGCAATATTGACAGAGAATCACCTACTAAAGAAGGAGTGGAAGTTCTTAATAAAATCTTGGCAGATTCCTTGAAAGACCAAAATTAAATTGACAATTTAATATATAATTTTGAACATTGAGTTGCTTCTGAAACTGAACAAGAAAATTGGAAGAGTCTTGCAATGAAACTGGGTATTAAATATAGAGAACAAATAGAAGACAACTCTTTGATTGTGGTCGAATATGTTTTAAATGAGCAAGGGAATAGGGTGGCGGACAATCTTTCTTTAAAAGTTGAGGAGAGCAAGGATAAAAAAAACCAAGCTTGCCACTGACTGTTATAGAAGGGTGGAAGACACTAGCCTAAAGTGGTCCTCCAAGGCCCTATGACTCTTATGTTGAAATTGCTAGGGATTGGGAAGTCCTAGACAGTAAAGTGCTTAACTGAATTCGATAGAATCTATTCCCTTTTTTTTGGTAGGACTATCAAAAATTAAAAGTAGTGAGACTTATGTTTATAGAAAGCTCAAGGCACTGTATTTTAACAATATTTTTTTGTCCCTACTTCCAATAGAGTTGAGGGATTAGCTCTAGCATGGAAAAATGGTGTCAAATGCTCTATTCGAAAATTTTGTTTTTTTTTTTATCCACTGTGAGGTGGAGGTGGATCATTGCAATTGCATATGAGACTTAATTTTTGTATACATAAGCTTTTATGATTTTAAGAAATATAATAAGTTTTTCACTTTAAAACAATATTGTTCCACCTTGCATCTCCCTTTTCTGATAATTAGTGACTTTAATGTAATTGTCCATTCATATGAGAAAAAAAGGGGGGGAATAGTAGCAGCTGTAAAGGTATAGATTTATTGAATGATCTTATTTATTCTCTCTCTCTCTTGTAGATATGAATTTTTTCTGGAGATATGTATACCTGGAATAATAAAAGAGAAGGCTTGAACAAATATCCAAGAAAGGTTAGGATAGAGGCTTAGCTTTAATCGCATGGATGCGCGTTTTTAAGCAAGCTCTAATTCAATACTTACCTAGTTATGGTTCAGATCATAAACCTCTACTGCTCAAGTTTTCTAATTGTAAATGAAGACCACACAAAGCCTTCTACTTTGATAAAAGATGGGTGAGAAATTTGGAAATTGCAAAGGTCATTTATGATTCCTGGCTTATAAATGAAACAAGTAGCTCACTTTATCAATTACATTCTAAGATTAAAAATTGTAGAATGCAGCAATGGGTTAAAGCCAATCCTCAAAATGCTAAAGCTAAAATTGAGACTCTTACTAAGAAATTTAAGAGTTAAATGGTTAGGATCCTTATCCTGTTAATACAATAAGAGTCAAAGAGAAAGAATTAAAAAAAAGCTTTGGATGATGAAGAATTGTTTGGGCGCAAAAATTTAGAAAAATTGGCAGCTATTGGGTGACCGAAATACAAAATACTTTCATCTCCAGTTCAATCACTGGGCAAAAGGTGGAATTACTTGGCTGGTATTTATGACATGAATAACAATTGGGTTTCAAAAAAAAGAGCAAGCGGTCGATGCCATTTTGGGATATTATCACAACATTTATACCACAGGAGCTAATCAAGTTGAGATTTTAAATTGGGACATTTCCACTAAAGTCACTGAAGAGATGAATAATTTCTTGATTGGAGAAGTAACAAATGTAGAGTTTATGAAAGCTGCTTTTGCTATAAATCCCAATAAAGCTCTGGGGAAAGATGGAATTACTGGTGCAATCATTCAAAGCTATTGGCAAATCATTAAGGACGATGTTTTCAAGGCTGTTAAAAGTTTTTTTCAAACAAAAAAAAATGCTCAAGAATCTCAATCACTCTATCATTTCTCTTATTCCGAAAGTGCCCCATGTTACAACTGTCAAAGAACTCAAGCCAATTGAGCTTTATAATGTGAGTTATAAAATTGTGTCGAAGATCCTCACTACTGCAATCTATTATTGGTGAAATCATTTCTGAAAATCAAAGTGGCTTTATCAAAGAGTGTAACACCCCAAATCGCCTTATGTATAAGATAAGCTGAGTTGTCACAATACCACTAAACTCTTATTTAAACATTTATATATTACATATTATCACACCTTAATATTACAGACTAAATAAAATTATCCGTTACATAAGCTAACTGTCTTAATTTACATAATATCTACTTTTTATTATGACAAAACTACTGTTTATTTATTTACATACTCATATAGGTTTTCTACATTAAGCATAGTTGCTCCATAAAGTTAGTCTTCTGGGAACTGACCGGGCAATTGCTGTTACACCGAACCATCTAAAAGCGGACCTGCGAGTTACAGAAATAACTCGCTGAGCAACTCCATGCTCAGTGGGTACAGATATATAGTACAGTATTGTTTAAAACCAATTGACAAATTCATTTCAAGAATTCATTTCAATAATAAATTTAATAAACATCGAACAATTAACGAAATACGATTCACAGATCAAAGCATATATCATTTCAAACAATAAATATATTTACTCTACTGGCTTTTGTTAGATTCCAAGGATAAGACCAAGGGCTGTGTTTATCGGTCGTATTTTTTGTATACGCCGATTTTTCAATCATTGGGGCCGTATTCTACTGATACGCCCGTATTTCATTTTACGAGTCATAACCCGTAGTTATGCCCGTTTATTCAGCATTCAGTTCAATTTCACATATCTCATTATCACCTGTACAGGAATTTTGCCCATATGTCGACATATATTTACCACTAAGGTCCAATACCAAGTAGAGTATAAAATACCATTTCATTTTTCAAAAAATCTTTCCAACAGCAGTTGCACAAAAATATCAGTTTCATGAAATTCCATATTTCACTTCAACATTTAAATACTATTCATTTTTATCACGCTGGTGTCATCGCGTCTGCGATTACCGCGTCGATATTAAAAATTCAACAATCATTTAAAAACGGCTCGAACACACGTTCGAGTATCCATCAAAATATTTATTTAAAGCAGTAAAAATATTAAATACTTAAAATAAATATTAAAAGTCAAATTCAGTTCAAATACTAACTAGTACTGAACAAAATACTTTAAAATAAAATAGTACCAAACCTGCAAAGTGTCCACAAATAGCCCTACGCGTATATCTCTTTAATTTCCACGCTCGTCAGTAGTTGCGGGTCCTAAAAATAATATTTTAATTTTTAATAAATTTAATAATTACACGTTTGGGTCCTACAAATAATATTTATATGTTTTTAATAAATTATCTAATTTAATTTGAGGTCCTAAGTTAAATAAAATTAAGTAAATAAATTTATTTTCCTATATTTACTTTCTGTTGGACCTAAAAGTAATAATTAAATGAGTTTAGGGGCTGAATTAAAGATTTTAGGACCTAATTCAAAAACTACAGCAAGATCAAGGGCCTTAAAGTAAAACACGGAAGGACCATATTGATATTTTCCAAGTTTTTTGGACTAAAAAGTAAATCTGGACCTAGATGCATAGCCAAAATGACTTCAGGGGCTAAACTGAAACTTTCAGGCTTACTTGAAGATGCGCCTGAAGCCCAAGGACCGAATGGAAATTCGCCCCCCAAAACGCTGCCGTTTTGGACGAAACGCGCGCCTCCCTCGCGTTTTGGTCTTCTTCTTCCTTTCCTCTGCTTCTTTTTCGCCGCTGCAACTCAAGGCCCACGAAGCCCATTGCTGATTTCGGCGACGGTTGGCCACAAATCCGGTACCTATGGACTCCTCTCGACGGCCTCGACTGACTGGTACCCTTATCTCAGACGGCGAGCTAACGGAGGCGGAGATATATTGGCTGGAAGTTCGGTTTGACCAGAAAAGCTTCAACTTTGACCATGATTTCTGGCGATTTCCGGCGACCAAACGGTAAGTTTCTTACGTGAATCTTGATCCTCTCATCTCAATCTACAACTCTACAATCTTAGTTTTTGGATTTATCGTAGAAAATTTAAACTTAAAATTTGAATTTTGAAATGGTTTTCGGGTTTCATTTTTGCTGTCTTTGTTTTCTTTCTTTCGGTTTATTTTATATATTTTTTTCCCACCAATTTTTTACGGCTACTTATTTCTTTCTTATCCTATCTTACTTATATATATATATATTATTTATATTTATATATATGTTATTTTAATAATTGATTAGTTTTTATTTTATATTATTATTATTACAACTAACACCTTGATACCACTAATCGGGGTGTACAAGCATTACAAAGAGAGACTCATCACAGATAATATACTAATTCCTAATGAAATTGTCCATCACATGCTTAATAGAAGAATATAATCTCTCTTCTTTTTTGCTTTAAAGCTTGATGTGAGTAAAGCTTATGAATGTGTGAATGCAATTATTTAAAGGACATCATGAAGCGTTAGGTTTTCATAGCCGATGGATTGATGGGATACTGTCTTATGTCACTACTACTACTTTTTCAATTAAAATCAAAGGTGAACGGCATGGGTTCTTTCATCCAATAAGAGGGATTAGATAAGGTGATCCTATCTCTCATCTACTTTTCGTCTTATGTTCAAAAGGCTTAACCTACTTGATCAACAAATATATCAAGAATAGGCTTCTATCAGGATTAAAATAAACATGTATTATCCTTTGATATCTCACTTAATGTTTGCAAATGATTCGTTGATATTTGGGAAAGCTTGTCTAAATAAAATCAATACTTTACAACGGATTCTGGGGGTGTATGCACACGTCAGTGGCTAGATAATCGATTTGGAGAAATCAACCATTTTATTCTCCAAAAACACACCACAAGATCTAAGAAGGGAGGTGGCTGGAAGAATGAAGATTAATGCAATGAATATCTTAGATAAATATATAGGGCTGCCGGCTATCAAAGAGAAAATCTTTACTAGGCTAAATGGATGGAAAGAGAAATTTCTCTCACAAGAGGGGCAAGAGGTTCTAATTAAAGCGGTGGCTTCAACAATATCACTATTCACCTTTTCTTGCTTTAAAGTTCCTAAGTCCTTGACAACTGAAATTAATGCTTTGATTAGGGATTTTTGCTGGGTCAACAAGACAAGAAGAAAAAGGTATGTTGGGTTACTTGGGATGAAATTTGCTTACATAAAAAAGATGGCGGGTTAGGATTTAGATATTTAAAAGCTATGAATAAAGCTCTTTTGGTAAAAGTACTGAAAGACAAATATTTCCCTCATTCGAATTTTCTTATAGTAGAAGCAATTTCAAGAAGTTCTTGGAGTTGAGAAGGGGCTACAATGGAAAGTTCAAAATGGAAGATATATCAAGTACTTCAAAGATGTGTGGATAAATAAAGAATATCCTTTTATAGTGGACAGAATGAACAACAGAAGACTGGAATTGTACTGGGTTCATCAACACATTGATTCTTATACGAGAAAATGGAATCAAGCCATTTTGTCTATACTAATAGCAAACTTCTCTAAACCGGATATTTTAGTTTGGCACACTACAAAAGTTGGCATCTTTTCGATAAAGTCAGGATATAGAAAAGCATTTCAAACTCTCAACCATTCATCCCATGCAGGTAACTTTCAATTGCTTTCCATTTGGAAAATTAAAATACTCAGGAAATTGCAATTTTTACTCTGGCTTTTTCTTAAGAAGGGGTTAGCAGTGGGGAGTAATTTAGTTAGAAGAATTCCTAACTATTTAAATTTGTGTGTTTTCGGCCAAGGAAATGAAACTAAAGAGCATCTTTTCTTTAAGTGCCCTTTCTCAAACACGATATAGTTTCAATCACCTCTAGATCTTAGAATGGATGCTTCAATGATTGGCCAACTGAACTTTATATGGCAACAAATGATGAATTTAGTAAAACAGATTAATTCGGAAGAAGGGTTAGGATTTGCTATTTTTATCATGTGGCATATACAGAAAGGAAGGAATAATACAATTTTCAACAATATTTCAGTGACAATTGAAGAAATAATTTGGGCGGCAATTAAATCATGGTAGGAATTCAAAGATTGTTAGGAAATGAAGGAAACCTCCCCTTGATCAAAAGTCCCAAATTCCTTGAAGGCAATTCCCCCACTCCCAGAATGCTTAGGCTTGTTGTATGTTAATGCAGCAATATTGGAAGTTGATGAAAAAAGGAGCTATTGCAATAATTATTAAAGAAAGGGGAAGAATAAGGGATTAGCAGATACAAAATTACCAATTTATGACGAATCCGCTGCTGCTACTAGAAGCTGTGACTGTGCAAAAGGCCTTGGAACTGATTCAAGAACAACAATGGCAAGATTGCGTGGTAACAACGGATTCAAAAGAAATTACAGAAGTTGTCCAAGGCAAAGTCAATTGTCATTATCAAGCTATGGATGTGGTGAAAGATATTAAGAAACTAATATTTTCCTTGAATCAATTGTCTTGTAATTTTGTTACCAAGGAAGACAATATGAAAGCTCATAATTTGGCAAAAGCTAGCCTTAATGATAATTTTGTTTATAATAGATATGCCCAAGCCAATATGATTTGTAATATACGAGTTTAATGAAATGAAAATATTTTAGTTAAAAGAAACAGAAGAAAGCTTCTTTTTTTTTTTTTCAAAGAAGATGACTGTTTCAAGAGAAGAAGGAAGAGGAACCCTCAGATCTAGAAAAAGGAGCTAAAGAAGATGATCAGGATGATAAACTTTTTATGCGCCAGTTACTTCCACAGAAAATTGATCTAGGACTAGATTTATCTTCGACAAAAGTTGGTGGACAGTGAGGGCTTTTTTCCTCGAGGGTTTCAGAAGAGAAGATGAAATGAGGGAGAACAGAAAGGAAGGGCGGCAGCTTTTAGGATTTTAGTGTGTTGGTTTGGAAAATACTTCATGTGTGCGTGTTTAGCTAAATCCTAAACGTACACAACTTGAATGCGCGAGGAAATCAGAACCAAACCTAAGTGAAACTTGGTCATTTAGCTGTAACATAAAGAAATCTCCTATTGCCCAAATCATGGATAGATTTCCGTTATACCACAACGCAACTCAAGGATAGATTTCCGTTATCAAATTCATCCCAAGTACCCAATCCTGTATGAAAGCATAAGAGAGCCAACAAAAACAAATACCTATCTTAATTTTTATATCTAAAAAAATAAGTTCAGATGAAAAAGAAAAAATATTATGGTTTTATAATTTTTGAAAAGAACATAATTAGTGGAACTGTATCAAATCATACTCAAGTTGATGCATGACTAACTGGTTGCAGAATTTGCAATATTTGTTTTGTTTTCCAAACAAGATTGCATATTCCAATTTTAATTTGCAATGCATCAAACTTCATTGATCATTGTTTTTCCTTTTCTTTCCTACTGCAATAGACAAATTCCTAATCAGCACAGCATCAGCTTCTATCGTCTTTCATAAAAGACTTTCAGTCATCATCATCACCACAAAATAACATCAAAGAACACAACCATTAATATTACTGTTCATATTTCAAAAAACCAACAATTCAAAAGGCCGAAAGTGCTGTGCCCTCTGTTCCATTTCAAGTATTGTTTAAGGAAAGTACAAAAATATTAAGAAAATTCCTTAAAAACTAAAGAAATAAATGATTTAGAACTGTTGATGGATCAGCTAAGAAGTTTTGATCAAAGCAGTAAGAATATGATAGCCAATGGATGTTTGTTGAAGTAATGTTGGGATAAGTCTAGGCTAGCATCCAATGCCAGGATGCAACCAACGCTTTTATTCCGAGCCAACGCCATAGTTCTCTGAGATTATTTTGTTGTAGGAGAGGCTGCAACTATCACAATGCAATGTCTGAAACAACGACAAGGGCCCTCTCCCTTTCAACCACTACCCTCAGTCACATCCATTACCACCACCATTAATCTCACTGCTCAGACCTTTTACTTTATAGCCATCATTTCCTTTCCCAATTCAGGACATTTGGTTTTTTTTTTTTTTGAGAAAGAAAAATCAATTTACAAATTAATGCATTACTGAAAATCTACACAGTGAGATGGAGAGATTCAAAAAAAAGTACTATAGTAGTTATCCTTTAGGAACAAGATAATTTTGATAGCAAATTCCTAGACAGACACATGTTGAGTCAGAGCTGTTGAAAACACAAGAACGTAAAATTAAAAAAAAAAACCATCGGCTCCACTAATGATCAGAGAGACATAAATCAACCACCTTGAAACTATACTTCTCTCTAAGAGCAAAGGTTCATTCTTGGCTAAGGTTTGTTTCCTCTGCCAAGAAAATGGAAATCCCTAGTCGTTCCCTTCTTTTTCTTTGTGATAACTCATAGCTCTAAGTATTTATTCTGATTTTACCTTCCCATATCTCTATTATTATTGTGATTATACCCCATTTGACCTCAGGGAGAGCGGAAACAACGTAGTGTAACGAAGTTTCACAACATTTAGCATTTGCATATTGGTGAGATAAGAACAAAACAGGTTACTTACCATAGAAAGACAATTACAATCAAGCTTTTGCAAGAACCAAACAGCTAGGGTGTGCAAAAGGTAACAGAATGGAAAAACCACTCTCTCCTTTTTTCTTTTTTCTTTATGCCGAGCAAAAACCGAAAATTATTTGGAATGGACTAAACTTTTCAATTCGTTTTAAGTGAAATTAATTATTTTACTAAACAAACAATTGAATATCCTAAAATCACATCCATGATCAAAGTACTCAACCTTGAAAAGATGAACTTCCATTAGAAGTATCCTGATAAAGCCTACTCTTAATAGTTAATAAAATTGGTAATGCCTATGCAAGCCACACCACCTTGAAATTAATAGTTTATGCAACCTTGCGTGATTAGGTATGCATTCCGAAGAGCAAAAATAAGAATTTGAGTCATTTTATGCATTTAGTCTAATATGTTTGTCAGCGCATTTAGTCTAATATGTTTGTCAGCACTTTTTGCTTTTTAATAGTTCCTGTGAATACAGTAGTTCAAAGTACAACCAATCAGATATGAAATCTATCATAAGTAGTGAGATATTGCCATAGATATTGAATAAGTATGATATCCAATTTACTTCTTACCGCTTCGTGAAAATACGGTGCAGAGGCTCATAAGATGTTTTGCTGTAGTTTTATCCTCTTTCTCTTCACAAACAACCGCCAGCTGCTATCCAACAAATATTAGCCCGACTTTTAGGGATTCAAAAAACAAGAATAGAAGGCTCGGTCAAAAATGCAATTCATGGAGAAAGGTACACCACTAATATCAAAATGAAAATCATAATACTGCAGAAAAATAGCTAAAACAAAGAATCCAAATGGATAACTGGAAAATACTTCAAAATCGTAAAATACTCAAAAATAGCTAACAACCTGCTAGCTTATAAATCCAAGAAAGGGGGTAGCAACATCAAAATAAATTACTCGATAATGATAACTGTCACCAGTTTTCGGCAGCAGCCTTTAGCATTTGTATTAGCCAATTTAACTCATTGTTTCCAGAACTGCTTATCTCACTAACATCAAATCCTTAAAAAGTTTCAACTAAGGTCAGCTTCAGAAAGAAAAAGAAGATACAGAATTGCAGATGATAATAGAATCAGAATATCAATATGGAAGCAAGACCAATCTTTCAGACCAATAATCTTTAAACTTCATATGCAAATCCACAGAAAGCCATGTAGTTCACAACTATGCACAATAACATAATGAGCAGCAGTTAGATTTCGTTGAGAAACTAACAAAGAGTACCAATACTAAGGTTAGCTTCAGAAAGAACAAATATATATATATATATATACATATATATATATAGATAGAGAGAGAGAGAGAGAGAGAGAGAATTACAGATGATAATAGAATCAGAATATCAATGCAAGCAAGACCAATCTTACAAACCAATAATCTTTAAACTTTGTATGCAAAGTCCACAGAATGCCATGTAGTTCACAACTATGCACATTGCACAATAACATAATGAGCAGCAGAGTTAGCTTTCATGAAGAAACTAACAAAGAGGACCAGCAACGTTAAAGGAAAAAAGAAACAAATAAATCAGTTGAAATAAACAATCAATGCCCAAGTGAAAGACAAGGGTACCTGAATAAATGAAAGCTAAAAGCTTTGATAAATATTTGCAGCTCACATGTATTCCAACACTCATAAGTCAACTTCTATTGAGAACCTTATAAATGATTAAAGAAGAATGAACAATCACGGCTTTATTACATTTTGTCTAGTAACCTCAATAGCAATTGATTTCAATGGATATAATTCTCCTCATATTTGAAAATAAACAAATTTTCTGTCATCCATAATTCTACCCAAAGCAATTTTTAGTTTTACAAATTCTCATTTCAATTCAGACTCTGGTGCTCATGATTAACCTGCGAAAATCAGGGAGCAACATTGCACAAAATGGTCTCCGTGAGGTGAAGAATGTGTAAATAGTCCATTAACATACCAAAAGCGCACACAGTTTTTGCTGCACTTAAACAGTCTCAATCAAGAATCAGGTAAGCTGTTGAAGGAAACATGAAACCCTGAATTATACAGTGAAAGTGGACAAATAGAAACACAAAAGAAAATCGGGAAGCAACATTGCACAAAATGGTCTCAGTGAGGTGAAGGATGTGTAAAAATAGTCCATTAACATACCAAAAGCACACAGTCTCAATCAAGAATCAGGTAAGCTGTTTAAGGAAACATGAAACCCTGAATTATACAGTGAAAGTGGACAAATAGAAACACGAGAGAGAGGAGGGGGGGGGGGGGGGTGTGTGGCTTACAAGCATATACAGTTAAAAATACCAACAATCTAGGGGAAGGCAAGTTAAAAAAAAAAAAAGAGGCTCATTCACCTACTGGGAATCCCAAAAAAAATAAAAAACTGTTCACTGCCGCTGCTGGCAGCCTTAGAGAAGTGGAGAAGATGGGGTTTGCAGTAGATGTAGCTTTTATATGCATACACAGCTCAGATGTTCCTGCTAGCCACTGTTGCTTAGGTGGTTGACTGTTTTTAACCCTATTGGCTTTAGTAGCAACTTAGCAGTCAGCAGCCATGTATTTCTTCGTGTGTGTGTGTGTGTGTGTGTGTATATATATATATATATAAAGTTCATGGACGAAAAATTGACATAAAAAAATGAGAAGCATAATAATAGTAATATGGAGTCATAATCTCTACATATTAGCCTCGTTAAAAGTCATAGAACCATCTTATAGTTTTGCGTCTTTTTCATGTTGTTTCTGTAGAGCATTTGTTGGCTGTCTTGTCATTTCTTCCTCCCCTGTTTCCTATTTATTGTCTTTGGTGTCATGCCTTGGCTAATCCCTGAGAAATAGAAATAGAGGATGCACACTTGCACATCGCACTACAGCAAGCTGCAAAGGTTAGACAACACTGTTATACTCCCCATTCACATTGCCCCACAATCCACAATGCTTTTAAATTCCACAGACAAAACTAATTTCACCCATCTCAATCTATATAGAATAATAGGAGTGAACTTGAAACAGCCTAAACTAACCCAATTTCCAAATATCAAACCTCTGAAGTGTTCAGCACAAGTAAAATAAAACTTCTACCATATGGTAACTTATATCTGATCAAGAAATCATTACCAAAGATAGGCTGTGTCCACTGGATATCAGGTCTTTCAATTCATGCTCGAGCTCGCTTTCTAATGGAGTTTCAACCAACTGCTTGATCTTGCCTTCGGTTGATGATCTGAAAAAAAATTCTTTTGCTTCTCCTAGAGTACCCTGCCAAAACTGTGATCAACCATAAGCATTGTGATATTGTTACGGCCACATGCATGCATGCCAACCATAGAGGAATATAGGTGCCACATCGACAATAAAAGAGTTTATGTGCACCACAATTCCATTTGCTTGATATGATACCTAGAAAGATTATAAGCGTGCTTCCAAAATTTGATTAGCGAGGTGATAATTCATGAAAATATCGATCTAACATGACAACTTCACACACACACAGCAATGATTATGCAAAATTAATAGGAATATGATCCTAGACTCAATAATCAATTCACAAGACTGGTGACTGGCTAACAAGGCACACAATATAATTAAATATCATTTTACAGATATTATAACCAAAAGGACAGGCTCGTGCATGAAGCTCCTGCTACATGAAGGGTCTAGGGAAGGGTCGGACCTATTTGGGCCTATTGCATGAAGCCTACCCTACATTTTTGCAAGAGATCATTTCCATGACTCGACCTGTGATCTCCTGGTCATACAGTGACAACTATACCGATACACCAAGGCTCCCCTTATCAGATATGATGACTACATTCCTATGTTTTATTATAATTCAGTGGTTCTGTCTACTTTATAACATATCTGGAATAATTCTTCACTGCTAGATAAAAGCAAAACTGTTGCAAATTTATGATATCTTTGCAACACTTTAATGAGCTCAAATGAAGGCATGATTAATAACAAACATAAAACCTACCTCTTCATGCAGTTTTTTCATCTCCCGAGCAATGACACATCGTCTGCAATGCAAACAAATGAACAGTTGCAACCAGCCCCAACAAATAATCCACATTAAGTTTCCATATGAAAGCACAAAGAAACAAGAAATACTGTAATCTGTAATTCAGAAATCTAATCCAAGCATAATTGTGCACAAGAAAAGGGCCATAAATCTAGTTCTTACTGTAACCATTATATTAGATGTTAGTTCCTTACTGTAACCATTATATTAGATGTTAGTTCCTTAGAGATTAGGTCATTTCCATTTCAATTTCTCCACCTGCACTTCAAGGACTTCTTAGCTTAAAGGTTGTTCTGCAATTCTAAAGTTGGGTTGCTCATTAACAGCCTGTATCATCAACTTCTTTTTATTCATTTTTTTTCTATTAGGAAAAATAGGATTTTCTTAAAATGATGTTGTTCACTTGCTCTCCACGAGTGTGCCATGACTCACAATTCCTTTGGAGCAGCTCAGCAACAAGACATGCACATAAAACCTTGCAAATGACAAGCTTGCATTTCTCATAGGATTAGTTAATGAATAGAGTTTACCTAGAAACAAAGCTTAGAATTTTAGATTACAATAAAGGCTGGAAGACTCAAGATAAGACACATAAATCAGCACTAGAAAATTATATCAAGTCAATAACTAAATGAAACCATTCACCTTGAATCACCAAAATGTGGTGAAGTCTCTTCAAGAAACTAAGCAAGCTTGTGTTGGGGAACAAAGAATATTTGTGTTCTCATTTCATTTGCAGAAGCCATAAGCCTCTCTCTCCTGGACTAGCATGCTTCGAAAGAAACCCAACTGCAGCAGTAATCTTAACGCCACTAGAACTAGCTCTTCAGAGATCAATCACATGAAAAAACTGCCCATGTTGAGCATGAAACTATAAAAAAATGAACATTACCAAATGTAAACTCATCTGTGTCCAAGCCTGAAGCTGAAAGAGTTGGTATTACAGCTGAAGGTCCAGGGATAGGAATAACAGGAATATTTTCATCCCTGCATAACTTTAGCAAATTCCAAAACATGCAATGATAACTGAAATACTGGAAAAAAAAGGGCTCTAAGATAAATAATAAGATTAAACAAAAGAGTTAATGCTACTTTAAAGGTATAATCACAGAAAGAATACAAGGAATAAAGGAGAAGCACATAACACATTTGCACGGCAAAGTGTTTCATTAAAATCATTAAATGAACTCTTTTTTGAGGGAGAGACTATTATAACATATACAGTCTGAGTCAAATCACATACGATTGTCCATTTACAGGAAACGAACAGACAAAACTCATTCCAAGATTTAACAACCAAGTAAAGAATCATTAGAGTTACATTCAAGCTCAAAGGACTTTAATGTCACAAACATAAAGGACAACCAATCATTCCCACCCTTTTTTCAAAGTCAGAACTAAGCATATACCCAGAGTATGAAATGTATTCATGAAAAAAGAAAACCAACTTTATGTTTATCTCAGCCCAAAATACTAGTTAATCACAGCAAAACTGAACTGCTATCAAGGCAAGGAATAACTAGAAAAGACCAACAACTTTTCCAGTTACTATTTTAATAAATGCAGTAGAGCAATATGGGAAGGCAACTAGGTAAATTTACTATATCATGGCACTGTTTCATTTTCTACATAAGGATTACTCATGCTAAAATTAAGATCTTCACATAACTAGTTCTGATAGAATTCTAAATAATGAAATGATGTTCCAATGGAATCCAAGATCAAATTGATAAATTATGGTCTCTATGCATGCATTTCTAAATCAATATATAACAAGGAGGAGATGATGTATTGAGTAGGGGTGTTCATGTGTTAGACCGAAACCGAAAAACCGATAGATTCGGTTCGGTTTTCGGTGCAGGAAATGTAAAAACCGATAAGTGCGGTTCGGCGTTCGGTTTGGCTTCTGTTGAGACCGAAACCGACCGAATTCAATATGACGCCTTTTGATGTTGATATATTTTATACTTCTTCCCTATCTAATAACTAACCCTACTTCTTCCCTATTCTATCAAATGTTCGGCCGCCTCCTTCCTCACTTCACCATTTTCTTTCTTTCTTTCCTTGTTTTCATCGTGTTCCTCTTCCCTTCGACTGACGAACCAGCACCCGCCACCGCCGTCCGTCGCTTCACCGGTCACCTCCGCCACTTCATCGTCCCTCTCGTCCCTCAATCTCTCTTCATTTTCAAGGCTTCATCTCCTCTGCCCAAAGATTCTTCGTGAAGACCAACTGGTTCCGCCAATCCTAGTTCGTGTATTTTGAACGTTGATTTATTTGTTGAGTTTTGTTTCGGTTGATTGATTTATTTGGTGAGTTTTGTTTCGGTTGATTGATTTTATTTGAACTCTGTTATTGATTTAGGGTTAGGGTTTCATTTGAATTATTTTTCTTTTATTTTTAAGGGTTCGCCATTGATTGCTAAAGGTTCACCATCTTCTTATCCGCCATTGATACTATTTTTTGAGTTGAGTTTTGCTTCTGATTTATTATAAGGATCTGATTTTTTTTTAAATTTTTTTAAGGGTTCTGATTTGTTTCGCCGGATTGCTACTGGTTCCTTTTTTTTTTTTTTAAATTTTTGATGTTGATGATGTTTGAGAAGATGAATACAGGAAAGAAAAGTGATGTATAAATGCTACTGCTTTTTTTTCTCATTTTTTTTCTTTTCTGAATCTTTTCTTGGTTCATTTGAATTTATATTTGATTTGATTCTTATGATATTTTATTGTTCATTTAGTTAGTTATATACTGATGTGAAGATAGGGATAATTGTTGTTCATTTAGTTGGACAATGAATGGTGGAAGAATAGATAATGTATATATGATGTTTGAAAATAAGTTTTTTTTCCGCAAATTTTGAAAAGAATTTGTTTTTCGGTTTTTCGCCGAACCGAACCGATAAAATCGGTTCGGTTTATGATCAGTTTCATAACTTATCGATTCGGTTTTCGGTCTGTATTTTTTGGTCCGATTTTATTATCGGTTCATGCTTATCGGTTCGGTTTAACCGAACCGAACATGAACACCCCTAGTATTGAGGGTATTCCCACCACAAAATATAAATGATGTCTAAAGCACAGAGCTGAAAATGCATTTTTTACGAAATAAAAAGTAAATAACAATATGTGGTTACCAATTCTGCACCAGGATCACTAATACTAGGAGTCCCAGCATCACTGATTAGTGCCACAAACTCACCTTGTTTCAACCTCTTTAACATCGGGTGTTCTCTTTGGGACTCATTGAATTTGTGATAACTTAGCTGAAAATCTAAAGAACATAATTAGAACAGATCAAAATACATAAATAGAACATGACATTTGACAAGGAAGTACAAACAAAACAAAAACTCACAAGAGGAGTTCTAATATTTTAATACTGAAGCAACATCCTCAAATGTCTCGTGTCTTCTGAAAGTATCACATTAGCAGATTTCAAAACACAGAGATGACTGGTTCACTGTCTTGCTCATAACAAAATTCAAAATTGCAAAAATGAAGGGGAAAAAATGAATAAGATAAATTATTTATCCAGTTTAGGGTGATATCTCTAGGTTGCCAACTGGAGTTTATACTAAATATAATCCCAGTTTCAGAGCACCCTGCAATAAAATTCATATTCCATAGAAATTAAAATGGAACTGCCTCACAGGTAAAACCACCAAATTCTAAAAGTTGATTGATCATCTTACATGTTTTGACAACTCTCGGGGATTGAATAACGTGACGACTTATATCAGATATCCTATTTCATTAGACCATAGAGAAACACCGGATCACCATGACCAAGCCTCATTCCCAACCAGAATTCCATATACCAAACAAAACATTCCATAGAAAAAGACAGATAGGAAGAAAGAGAAGGCTTAGATCAGATATGCCATTTTGATTAGACGAGAGAGAAACACCGGATCAACATGGTTGCATCTCACAAAGGTTGCCCTGCCAGGAATTCCAATATTTCCATCTAATCTGATTTAGGGCCACTGAATGTCATCACAGCCTTAATATAATTATTATTGCATCTACCACTGCTGCTGCTACCGTTTATATGTATAGATAAAACAACAACAAGAAGCCTTTTCCGACATTGCTGTTGTTGTTTCTTTTTGTTTGAAGTGCTGTTGAATACATAAGAACAGACAAATCATCGGCTCCGCTAACAATCAGAGAGACATAAGTCAACCACCCTGAAACCATCCATCTCTCTGAGAGCAAAGCCTAGCCAGAATTTCCTATACCAAACAGAATGTTTACAAACAAACAAACAACAACAAGCCTTAGTCCCAAACAAGTTGGGGTCAGCTGTATGGATCCTCTAACGGTTAAGCTCTCCGAACAGATATTAAAGAAGAAAGCCTAAGAAATACAAGAGCATTTAACACAATCCTTAGATATTATCAACGACATGGATTTTACGTCTCCATTCAAGCCTGTTATGAACCAAACAGAATGTTTAATAGAAAAAAAAAAAAAAAGAGATCGGAAGAAAAAGAAGGCTCAGATCAGATATGCCATTTCAATCAGATGAGATAGAAACACTGGATCACCATGGCTGCATCTCACAAAGTTGCCCTGCCATGAATTCCAATATTTCTATCTAACTGACTTTAGAGTCACTGAAAGTCATCACAGCCCTATTATTATTATTATTATTATTACTGATGCTGCTGTTTATGTGTAAAAATAGATAGATAGAGATGAGATTTCCAACATTATTGTTTGTTTCTGTTTGAAGAGCTGTTGAAAACACAAGAACATAAAAAAATCATTGGCTCTGCTAACAATCAGAGAGACATAAGTCAACCACCCTGAAACCATCCATCTCCCTGAGAGCAAAGCCTCATTCCCAGCCAGAATTTCCTATACCAAACAGAATGTTTAATAGAAAAAAAAAAAAAAAAAAAGAGATCGGAAGAAAAAGAAGGCTCAGAGCAGATATGCCATTTCAATCAGATGAGATAGAAACACTGGATCACCATGGCTGCATCTCACAAAGTTGCCCTGCCAGGAATTCCAATATTTCTATCTAACTGACTTTAGAGTCACTGAAAGTCATCACAGCCCTATTATTATTATTATTATTATTATTATTACTGATGCTGCTGTTTATGTGTAAAAATAGATAGATAGAGATGAAATTTCCAACATTATTGTTTGTTTCTGTTTGAAGACCTGTTGAAAACACAAGAACAAAAAAAATCATTGGCTCCGCTAACAATCAGAGAGACATAAGTCAACCACCCTGAAACCATCCATCTCTCTGAGAGCAAAGCTCTCATTCCCTGCTAAGGTTTCTTCTGCCAAGCAAATGGAAATACCTAGCCGCTTCTTTCTTTTCGTTTGTGAAAGCTCTCACTATTTATTCTGATTTTTCCTCAACATATTATCCCATAGAATGCATTGCAAGACTTGTGAATTACAAGCACAGGAAGAATAGCAAATTTTAGAATATTAGTTCATCATTTGAGAGAATACTGGATGAGCTTTGCCATTATCAAACACAGTAAAGAATACAGTAACCATGGCGGCAACAGAAAGCAAAGAACAGAATTCAAATGCTTAACGTCACCCAGCCAAGGATGCTCCTCAAGGTTTGTTCAGAATTTTTTCTAAAAGAATCATCACAGCCTCAAAGACAAAAAAGAATTTACCAAAACAGAAAAAACTGAAGAAAGAAAGAAAGAAGAGGCTCAGATCAGATATGCCTTCATATCAGACAAGAAAGAAACCACCGAAACAACAATGGCGGCAACAGAAAGCAAAGAACAGGTTCAAATGCTTAACGTCACCCAGCCAAGGATGCTCCTCAGGGTTTATTCATAATTTTTTTTCTAAAAGACTCATCACAGCCTGAAAAAAGGAATTTACCAAAACAGAAAAAACAGAATAAAGAAAGAAGAGGCTCAGATCAGATATGCGTTCAAATCAGACAAGAAAGAAACCACTGGAACAACAATGGCGGCAACAGAAAGCAAAGAACGGGTTCAAATGCTTAACGTCACCCAGCCAATGATGCTCCTCAAGGTTTATTCATAACTTTTTTTTACCAAAACAGAAAAAACTGAAGAAAAAAAAGAAGAGGCTCAGATCAGATATGCCTTTAAATCAGACAATAAAGAATTTGGAAAAAAAAAAAAAGACAAGAAAGAAACCACCGGAACAACAATGGCAGAAAGCAAAGAACGGGTTCAAATGCTTAACGTCACCAAGCCAAGGATGCTCCTCAAGGTTTATTCATAATTTTTTTCTAAAAGAATCATCACAGCCTAAAAAAATAGAATTTACCAAAACAGAAAAAACTGAAGAAAGAAAGAAAGAAGAGGCTCAGATCAGATATGCCTTCAAATCAGACAAGAAAGGAACCACCGGAACAACAATGGCGGCAACAGAAAGCAAAGAACGGGTTCAAATGCTTAACGTCACCCAGCCAAGGAAGCTCCTCAAGGTTTATTCATAAATTTTTTTTCTAAAAGAATCATCACGGCCTGAAAAAAGGAATTTACCAAAACAGAAAAAACTGAAGAAAGAAAGAAAGAATAGGCTAAGATCAGATAAAGAAAGAAGAGGCTCAGATCAGATATGCCTTCAAATCAGACAAGAAAGAACAACCGGAACAAAAATGGCTGCAACTCACGGTGGTTGCCCGCCAAGAAATCCAGCATTTCTCTCCAATCTTCTTATTAGGGTCACTGAATAGATCATCATCAAAGCCCCACAATATTGAAAAATTGCGGAATAGAGGGAGTACCATATCACAGAGAGAGAGATAAAAAGAGAGAGACAGAGATGTATGGTTTTGATACGTACTTTGGATGTTGGTAAAATGGAAAGCAAAAACTCACCGGCTCCGCTAACGATCGGAGAGGAGGACGTCAACCACCCTGTAACCGTCCAACTCTCTGAGAGCAAAGCCTCGTTCCCATCCATAATTTTTTCCTATGCAAACAGAGAGGAGGAAACCCTAGCCCCTGTTTGGCAAGGTTTGACTGATCAATAACTAGCCGTTGGGAAGGAGGTATTATGGGGTGGGTGGTAATTAATTATTATCACAATATATTTATAATAATATAATAAAAGTGATATCTTAGTTTAAAAAAAAAATATTGGGGACTCGGAGGGCGGTGGAAGAAAGAATGCTCACTTTCAATTTATTTTATTTTAGAATCACTTTTTTTTTTACCAATTATTTTAGAATCACTTCGCAATTTGATTAATTTTATTGTTAAATAAAGGAGGGCGTCTAGTAAAATGGCAAAGGCCAATGTTTATGGAGGCAAGAGTCCCGTATTCGATGCCCCATGATTACATTATGACCCCTCTTATCCCACTTCCCAAAATATTAAGGAAAAAAAAATTATTGTTAAATAATATCCATCTTTATCTATTTTAGCCAAATTCATTCTTCTTTTTTTATTTTTTATAATATGTATTATCATTTTAAATTTTTAAATATTTAATATATTGATGACAAAGTTCTCAATATGCTATGGATGAAAAATAGCAAATTTAGTAAAAGTAAGTCAAAGTGAGACTTATTTAACTCAAATGGATCCTAGTTAAAATTATTTCCAGAAATCAAATCACCACTAGAGTCTTAAAATTCAAAATAAATCTATTTTTTGAAAGAGTTGATTTAATATTAAATACTCTCATTCTTTAAAAAAAATTTATCAAGTGCTCTCAAATCATACTTCTAAAAAAATTTTGTAAAATACACTTTTCAAAAAGTCATGCAAGTTAAACCAAACATTTTAATATTAAAGTCATACCTCACCTGTTATCCTACATTCTACCAAGATTACATTATACAATAAACATATATTGGCCAAGCATATTTTCAAATTGTGTTTATTTTATTTTGAGAAATTGTAATAAATAATAAATTTGAAACTTATTTTAGTAGATATTACATATTTTGAAATATTAAGTAAATATTATTTTTAAATAAATAATTAATTAAATGTCACCTTTATTAATTAAATATATGTTAACTTTTTATATATAAGTATATATATATATATTTACTAATATCGTAAATAAAAAATAATAGAAACACGTGTATTTACTGTTTGTAAAAATATGTATTTACTGTAAATACGTGTATTTTTTATATTATATTGATAAATACATAACATCAAACATCAAATGACACTTTAATATTTCAAATTTTTAATATTCTATTATAATAAAATTAAAAAAAACGATATTTATTAGACTGCTTTTTTTGAAAAAAATATATATATAAAGGGCCTTCCTCATAGAAAATGTATTTTCACTAAAAATAAAAATGATTTTTTGTGATTATTTGATAAGACTTGAACACCATTTTTTTCACCATTTTAATAACTAATTGCAATAACATATAAAAAAAATGTTATTTTTAAAGGAGCAATATCATTTAAAAAAAAAAAAAATAGGTGTTTTTTTTTTTTTTTTTTTTTTGAGTTTTACAATATTGATTATCTGAACAACCGTTAATTTTATTTTCGATTGGCAGTGTTGCTTTTATTTTTAATTTTTAAAGTTGGCTTCTAGTATTTTATTCAATAAATTTCAAATATCTATTTATTTTGAACAATTTTTGTAATTTATCTATCCGATATATTTATTATTATAGATATTTAGTGTGAGTTTTACCCTCGTTGTGGGATTTTATAGTTTGATATTATCTTTGACATGCTTGTACGATATTTTTCTTGCAAAGCAATTCAAAATGCATGGTAGATTTTTTATTTGTTTGGTATAAAGATCAAATCTTTTGGTGTGGATGATCTCTTTATATCAGTGGAGCATGGCAGGGTATCTCACTTCTCCATTAGAATTTAATTCATTTAATCTTTCTACGAGTTTTGTATATAACAAATTTTCAAAATGATATAATTGCATAAAAATCAAATGTGGTCCAATTTACAGGATCAATTTTTTACCAAACTAAAATCACCTTGAACAAAATATTCAATTTTTCTATATTCATATTTCTTATTTCTCTTTTATAAGAAAATATTACAACCTATATTCCATAAAAAGTGTTGCCACTAAAAAAAATATGGCTACAACTGTGGTTTTTAGCGTCGGTTTTAACCACTTCTACAAAGCTCAGCAGTGGTTTTGGGATCCGCCGTCCCGCGCTAATGCCACCATCTCTACATTTTAACCGCGGTTTTGCATTCCGATGGGGTGGCTTAAAATTATAGCTTAACGGCGCTCGTAGCGGCGGTTTTAAGGGTGAAAATATTTTTTTTTTATATTCACTTTTGTATTAGAACTATCTGTATTGTCAATTAATTTATATAAACTTTCTATGCTCATCTAAAATAATTAAACATACATAAAAGCTGGAAAAAACATTAATTGCATTGTTAAAAAAAAATAGATTTCATTAATCTTAAATTTCAATTTAATAAAATTTTTCATAACACGTTAATTATGCAAATTTTTAAAATACCACTAAAATTCAAATAACAATCTATCTTCAAACTAATAATCTAGATCTTCAATCAACATTTTCCATCGGATTAAAACATGTGTGATGAAAAATTATTTGGAGAAGATTCATCTCAGTTTCTTGCATAATCATTATTGAAATGACATTAAAAAGATTTAATAGAAAAATATGATCATCCGAAGAAAGAAATGCCTTGATACTTTCCTTAGCCTAGGTCTCCCTAGTCAGTCTTTTCCTCTCCACTCGTACTACAAGAAAAGAAAAACTTGGATTCTCTGTCCAAGCCCTCCAAAGGTGGCAGTGAATGCTTTTTCCTTTTTAGAAGTAGGGGCATCAGATGGAGTGCCAGCGATGAGGACTCGATGCTTGGTTCTTCCGTGAGGGGAGGGTAGAGTAACATATTTTCTTCTTCTTGATCGAAGCTCTATGTCTCATTCAGTCTTTCGAAAGCTTCCTTCAAAGGGAGAGTCCATAGGCGCAAATACTCGGATTGGGCTTGGAAGTCCCCGCTGAGCGGTCTTATATTACACTAAATGCCAATGAATGAAAGATAAATTCAGTACACTTTCTAGTACAAGACACCGATATAAAATATGCATATTCATTTGTATGCAACTTAACATCTAAATTCATTTGAAGATATTAACTCTTATTCGCATTTTAACACTTTAAGGAACTGCATCTAAAGTTCCTCATCAAGATTCAAACATAGAAGATAAGCCACCAAACCAATTACTGTAACAAATCTAATTAAACAAATCCCAATTGCCATTTTATGGGAACCACGTAAGGAAAAAGAAATAATCTTTTTACCAAATTTTCAAAAACGTTGATAATGCATTAATCAGGTTAGAAAAATTCAGGATTACAAAAAGCAAATATACCTTGAAAGTTCTCAACTCATTCACAGCCATTCAAAGAGAGTCATCTGATAGTATCAACCTTGATAGTGCCCGTGTGCTTAACCTGCAGCAGCAATATTATTCAAATCAAATCATCCATCATCTATAAATGCTTAATTTAGAGATCTTAAGATTTTGAATTATACTCTCAACTTCACCAGAAGGAGAGCACCCAAACATCTCAAAACATGCCCCATCCAGTTTAACTAGAGGAAACAACTAAGTAATACTTCTCCCTTTATTGTCCCACTCACACAATCCCACTCCCAGCTCACAAAGAGAAAAAGTAGACGCTCTTCATACACAACAGAAAAAAACATAACGGAGCTTACATTCAAAGGACAGATCTTGAGATCTGGAAACTCTACATCAATGATAAAGCGGCCGTGAAAAGTGGAATCCATAGGCTAGACAAAGTCATCACAAGTCCAAAAGCAATCTCTCATGAACTGCAGGAAAACAGTGTTAACAGAAATCTATTAACTGGTTTCCAAAATTAAAAATTGGAGATTTTCAACTATCAATCTCAAAAGCTAAACAAGCTAAATCAAAGATTTTAATCACATCGCTAAAATGCGAAACTAAATCTAACCACATTCCATGCAACGAAATATTCATGGATGCGATAAATTTTGCACATATCAGTTTCAAATATCAATAGTTATTGAACACTAAAAATACAGAAACAGAGCAAGAACCAAAACTTCCAAGTACTCATCAAGAGCAAGAGGGAAACTGAAAAAAAACATAGAGAACAAAATTGAAAGAAGAAGAAGTGAAAACCAGAACCACTAATAGCTAGGTACCCACTGACTGTCAGCTATAGAGAAGCAAATGCATAGTAGGATCAATATCATCCTTTACTTATTTTAAGTTAACCTCAGTAACATATTTCCATAAAATGGAAGGGGAAGTTCCAAATTTACAGAAAGTAACTACTTTCACATAATTCATTTTGTGTAATTAAAAATACCACAATCAGATATCACTCTTCATACATATACAGAAAAAATTACTAACTCCAGTTGTTCATTAAAGTACACATACATGACTCCTTTTACACATGAAATGAATATACAGAGTTCTTCCAGTGACCATGGACTGTATCATACTTGAACAGAAAGGTCTACATGATAAAACAAATACTAATCACTAATTAGCACTAAAACCATTAAAAATGGAAACCCCAATTATTTAAAATTGAAAAAAGAAAAATCAAATTACCATGTATTCTGTAGAAATAAAAGTAACATTAATATCTACAAGCTTAATATCATTTCTTTGAAGTGCTACTCTAGCTAGCAAAGACCAATCCTTCCAAATCCTGAAAAAAAAAAAAAAAAAAACTCAAATTCATAAACACATTGTACTCATAAAATCAATGGAATAATCAAAATAAAATGACCAAATTAGGAAAATTACCATTGATTCCGATCTTAATCTTCTTTTCACCAGATGCAATAAAAAAATAAGCTTAAAAGTACAAATTAAAATCAAATTACCAAAACAAAATGAAAAAAATAAAATGTTGAAAGCCATTACCCATTGCAAATAGAAATAAATGAAATTAGAATCAGAGATTTAGTTCAGTGATTAGAGATTAAACAGAGAGATTAATGTGAAGAGCAAAATGCTAAAACATGGATTTACATAAAACTCCATGTTGCAGAAATGAATATACAGAGCCATGGAAACAAAGGAGTACCTCAAGACGCCCAGAACTGAAGAACATCAAAGACCTACATGAGGAGAAGAAATCTAACAATCAAACAATCCAAATGAGTTCCAAGAGCCAAAATTAGAAATTAAATACGAATACCCAGAACTGAAGCAACACAATCATACAAAATCGGAAAATAAAGGAGGACAACATGAGTAAAGTTAAGGAACCCTAAATAGGACTAGTAATAGAGAAATCTCAAGAAAACATTGAATAATGGAGATGGAAAGACCAACCGTAAGAAATGCAGAGGGAAGAGGAATTCAAGTCCTAAATTAGAACAATTTCTCCTTGCTTTACGAAATCCCTAGTCTGAAATCAGAAGCAAACGGATCTCCGAGCTAAGAAAATGACATCTACAAATACAATCCATTCAAGGAAACTCAAGTCCTCAATTATAACAATTTCCTCTTGCTTTACAAACCCTTAAACCCTAACTGTTCTTTAGTGTTCATTAGAAAGAGAGAGAGAAGAAGCAAATCAGAACACAGAGGGAGGCGCGGGATAAAAGAAAGAAAGAAAGAAAGAAAAGTGTTTGCGAAATTTTGGCGGAAAATTTTCCTCCACCTATATAAATAGGGGTGGTTTTCTTGGCCGCCGGGGAAATAAGCTGCTAGTGAGCCAATCAATTTTTATATGGCATAAATATTAACGGCCTCTATTTTTTGCCTTAGTATTAACGGCCTCTATCAATCCGCCCGCAAAAGACTACCTCCTTTGTAGTACACTTTTTTTTTTTTAATACTATATCTGTTTTTGTCAATCCTTTACATTCACTTTTCACTATATACCAATAAAATCATACTTTTCACAAAATAATAATAAATAATACTTAACTCTTTACAAAATTTACTTTTTCATCCATTACTAATAAAAAAATAATAATAAACAATTATAAAACTTATTATAAATAAAAATATAAAAAACCTAAAAAAACACCAAAAAAGAAATGTAAAAACAGAAGTAGTAATAAAAAGATAACAAAATATAATTGTATTTAGTATTTTTTATTTTAAATTTAATATTTTTTAAAAAATTTTAAATTTAATAGTTAATTATCATTATTTTCAAATTTTTTTTTATAAAAATATACGCACACGCTACACTCACGCACCCAAAAGGAGAATGGATTTTTTAATAGTTAATTATCATTATCTTCAAATTTTTGACACATAATCATTATCTTTAATTTTTAAATTAAATGATGGAATATAAATAACTTTAGGATGAACAAAATATTCAAATATTTTGTGTTTCAATTCAATACTCGAAACATTTTACTTTTTTAATCATACATCATATCATATGCAGGAAACTGCATCCAAAACATAAACATACATGAAAAGCGTCATTTGGTTGATTTTGAGTAATTATCTATTTTTAAATTTATATTCCTTTCGTCAAATTAATAATTATATGCTTTTATAATTATTGTTTATGTAATTTTTTATTTTTTTGGACTGATTATATTGAAAACATTAAGCCAGCGAAAACACACTGACACTCATTAAAGCCAATAGTTCTATAGCGCAATAATCAGTATTTTTTCTTGAAATGATATTACAATAAGATGAAAAGGTAATTCATTTTTATTATGTTTCATAGTTTTTGTAAAATATTAACTTTTTTTATTTCAATACTTAAAAAAAAAAAATAGCACATTTGTTAGAAAAGTTATGATTTCTAATTTGAAGTTATTATCTTTGAACTAAGATCATATCGAATGTTTAAATCACGAATACAAACTCATATTTTATTTTTAAACTATTCTTATGTCAATATCTTTTTAAATGAATATATTTGGCGTACATTCTTATTTCCATTTTTCGGTGAGTAAGATATTGATGGAAAAAAAAATGTTCGATAAAATTTTAAAATTTGTCAGATTAATTTATTTTAGTATAAGTAGCGTATCTATAATCTATATATTACTCTGAATCGTTCAACCAGTGAGCTTTATTAACTATTCCACGATGCATAAACTCAAAACTAAAATACAAAAGGGAATTGAGATTAGAAAGCATAATAGCATTTGGAAGTTGGAGCTAGAGAGAGATGTAAAACTCCATCCATTAGTACCCAACTTTACTCATTTAATCTTTCCAAAGTTTCTTTTCAATTTCGTCCAATTTTAAAATAAAATTGAACCGTAGATATTTTTCATGTCCTGTGTAAAATTCTGGGTATTTTATATAGTTTGGCCAGTGTTTGGAAGCCACTAAAAGATGGCAATGAATGGTTCACAACATGGAAATTGAACAATGGAAAGGGTAAACAATCTTATATAACGGTGATGCTTTTTTGTTTTTATAATTTGTTAGATTTACAAATATTACTCTCTCTCTCTCTCTCTCTCTCTTCAATTACAATTTGAAGCCAATGTGCTTAAATTTGATCGTTTAATTACTGTATAACTTATAATTTTTGGTTAAGTGTGTGTCCACATATATACATATCACAGTGGCATATGAAAGAAATCTAAAAAATTAGATTTGAAAAAAAAGATTAAAATTGAACAAATTTAATTAAACATCTAAAGTTAATCAATCTTATGCACTTGGGCCCTCTTCCTTCATGTCAATTGCTGATTTGGGGGATTTTTCTGCACAATTCTTTCACAATGCTAAGAGGGAGTAGTAGGCCAATGCTATTGGCAATGCAATTAACATGCCAAAAATTACCCTATACAAAAAAGAAAAGAGCAAATCACAAAATTAGATGAGGCATTATAGCAAATTACAGGAAATTGTATAGGAATACGAGTTACCCTGTGCTTAATATGTCTGGATGAATGTTATATTCTTTAGCGAAAACAAATGGGACTATCCCTTGAGGTAGAGCTGCCTGCACAATTGCCACTTTAAACACTCTGCCTTTTAGAGCAACAACAGAGGAAGAAACTGCCATAAGGGCAGGCCCTGAAATGAATTTGATAGCCATAGATCCTATTGCCAATGGAATGCCACACGCTATTATACTGGTTCGCGATGCCATAAATAGACCTTTTGGAGTAAGATGACATTAGTAACCCAGTTTTTGCACTTGTTTAAAGCACATACACAAGATGATATTACCTAAGCTGAACATTGCCATACCAAGCCCTCCCGTTGACAAAATCCGTATAGATTTATCAATAATGTCTGGTAATTTCACTTCCCACCTGAAATAAATTTATTACCAAAAACTGCGAATAATGATTATATTATGTTAGTGCATAATAATTACCTGAAATGTATGCTTGCCCAAATAAGACCCAACAAACTAGCATGAAAATTGGGATTTCTTAATAGCTTCTTCCCCACATTCAAGAGAATTATCATGGTCTTGACTCTTGTTGCTGGTCTAGTATGTGTTTCCTCTTTCAATTGCGTCTCTTCAGGAGTTTCTGGGTCCTCTTGAATAAAAAAGAAACCATATTAATATACAAAATCTTGTATACTAAAATTGCAAAAGGGATAATTAATTACCTGTTGGTTCAGAAGAGGGTGCCACGGGTGCTGCATAGGTGGCATTGAGCTCAAAAAGAAATAGCAACAAGTTATACCAAACCAAGCTTTGTAAGACAACTATTTGGGAAAGAAGTGAGTCGGCTTCTTCCCCATACATAGCCTTCAACAACGGAAGTCCCAAGATCAAGGTATTGGGCAATGTTGAAAGAGAGAGACCAGTGATGACCCAAATTAGTCTTCCTCTGGAGCTAATTTTGGTGATTGCTGTTAATACTAAAACGGCTAATATCTTTTGAAGAATGTCAGCAAGTATGAGTTTGAGGTTCATTTTGTAGGGATTGTTGGTGGAAATAACTTGGAAGGAGAGTAGTGGGATTGAGAACTTGGCAACAAACATGTTTATGCCTGCACACTGATCTGGGGTAAATAGCCTCCACCATTTCATTGATACGTACGCTAACATCATTGAAAAATATAGTGGAACAGTAGCACCCACCACATGATATACATCTGCTATGGAAATCATTGTAATTACTCATTCATCAATAACCGTTTATTTATTTATATGCCTGCTTCGAACTTCATTAAACATTAACATTCCCACAATAACCTTACTAGTATTGCTTTTACCATATATATATATATATATATGATAGTTGAGTGCTCAGCATACAATTAAAAAGAGAATCTTTCTTTATTTTCAATGAATGGTAGGGTTATTCTTGTAATTTGATTTTAAAGTTAGATTCTTGTCATGTCTTTTGGTTTATTTATTGGGTCTTTCTTTAAGCAAAGTGGGAGCCATGCTCATACATATAGGCCGACACTATATCTCAAGTCTTGTCCACTGTGTTTGATTTGAGACAGCTAAACAAGATTCATTATGTTGACCATGCAAATATCACATTATCTGTAGCCAAAGAGGAGGGGATTAACTAACCACAGTTTGTGATTATTAGAGACAATGATTAATTATGATTATTGTGTTGTTAGTTTAATTATGGATTGATTAATTTAGAGCTACTTTGAATTCCTGCGACTTATTTTTAAAAGCCTATATAAGTCAAGCTTGTCTTCGTTATTGAATTAATTGAAGCGATAATTCTTCTTCTGTTTTTTATTTGTTTTCAATAATTAAACTACTTTTGTTTTTATTTATTTCGTTATTTTCTTGTATGATATGAGTTAGGAGAGGAATAAAGAAGTGAATTGGATGAGAAGTAAGTAAAGGACAGTGGTAAGGAAGAATTTTGGGTAAATAAGGTCAAAAGTAATGAGAATAAAGTGTAGTGGGGAATTCACTTTTTGATAATGTGAAATTTTGCCATAAAGACCTATTGTCTCTTTCTTCAACTTGCCTTTGTTACCTGAAAATGCAATGTCTTTGCTCGTGACTTGTGAATAATTCCTTGCATTCTTTAGTAGTTTTAGTGCGGAAATAGAGAATTCTTTATTACCAAAAAAATCCACTAATATCAATAATCTTAGACAACTCTTAAATTCTCATCTACGTATCATTATTTTCTTTATGATCATCTAATTATATTCTAGATAATGTGTTTTAAGATTTTCTCATATAACCTGTGTTGAATTGCATCCAAAGGCCGTAACTTGTGTCAACTTATATTTGGCATCTTCACACCCATATTAAGTTTAACTTCATCTTGAAAAATATATTCTCTAAATATTAAATCTAATTGTTGGAAAAACATGTATATACATAATATGGACTAAGAGGGTAGACTGTATACCTACCCCTTGTACCGCAGCAAAAATCGATATCACAAGCAAGATCGAGCGTAAACTCCTTAACTTCATATTACTAGCACACATATCGTGTAAGGGCAATTATGGAACAAACTACTTCCTCGGCCATAGTTTAGGTGATTCTTGTCTTAGCAAGTAGGGTTTTTTTTTTTTATTTTTTTGAAAGAGATTATGGAAAGGGAAGAGCGCTGAAACGTATCCAACAATTAAATTCGAAGAGATCGTCGTATCTCAATTAAGTTAAGTTATGGCTTACTTATTCATGTTCTTGTATATAATATTTTAAATGAATTAAAATATTATCCCTTGATTATTTATCATTTGAGCTTAGACTTACATCTGTCATGGACATACCCAATCCCATTCATTAATTTTAACATCTCCCTTCACATATGACAGACACACCCATTCAATACTAGGCATCCACACTAAGCAAATAGTTATAGATTATGCAAACACCATACCATGAGAACTCTATACTATACTCCTATTACGGATATAGCATCTTAATAGAAAAGACCTTTAGAGTAGAAAAGTATGCGCTACACCCAAATTATTCATCATTCATCGTATTTATTATTATTCATAATCTCATGGCATTTTCAAGCTCACAATTATGTGTACTCATAAACATACCTATGAAAACAAAATTTAAATATGATCACAAAATAATCTTCCTTTCAACATGATTTTTTCAACTCTAATTCAACTCACTTTTCTATAAGTATCATGTTCAATTGAATCACGCGCAATTTTTTGGCGATACCCTAAAATAATAATCACCGAGTTACACTAAATAATTAGTTGAAAGTCATAAGAGTACCAAATTTTGAGAATCACAATTTTCCATAGAGTCTCATATAATTAGAATTAAGATCACTTACTTTGACAACTCTCGTGGCTATGTGGTATAAAAACACATGCCATAGACTACATCCTTTCTCATGGATCATGCTAAAATGCATAATTTCAGGTCAGTGGGATCTTGAAAATATACATAGTGTGGGTGAAATTAAATTAATATAATAACTACAAAAAATTTATAAATACTTGACGATTTTTCATATTCTGATATCATCGTATAATCGATTCTTCATCAACACTTTTAAAAATTCCTTCTCAACATAAACAATCATAATTTTATTTAACCATTGGTCTCCTATGCTATTACGTAGCTTATTTTTTATAATATTCATAGCAGAAAAAGATCCATTAACCGAACCTGTTGCAATAAGCAAAATTAATGCTAGAGTAATAAGCTTGTAAACCAAAAAATATTTTTCCATTGCAACTAACATTTGAGCAAGATCGGAAATTCCTTATAATTGTGAAAATGCATATTTTGAAAGCAATTCAACTATATAAACATCTAGCTGTCCTGAAAGAAATTCAACATCTACTTTTGAAAAGTCTCTTGGATATACTTTTGTAAGTATGCTTTACAAACAAGTTCCCGAACTGTCACGATCCGAATTCAGAGGTCGAGACCGGCGTGCAATCAGACCGAAGTCTGACTACACAAGCCTTTAAAAATAATTAAATTATTCATTATGTTAAAATCACTATTGAAAATTTGTTAATTACAGTACAATATTAAACAATTTTTTTTTTTTTACATATCCGGAAATCAAACTAAATTAAAAACCTCAATAATATTAGACAACCTATCAATAACGGTGCTTGGCTCAGGAGAAAAGAAATAAAGCCTCGCCTTAACGAACTATTGAAAAACCTGCAAAATAGTCTATATGGGTGTGAGCACTTTATATAGATGCTCAATAAATTCATGTGAGGCAGAAAAACACTACGACAACAAATATACACATTCAATTTAATCTCAATCTCAAACAAACTAAAATAAACATATACATTTATAATAATCTCAATCAATAAATATACAGTTAAAATAATCTCAATTTCAGACAAACTACAATAAATATACACATTTGTAATAATCTCAATCAATAAATATATAGTCAAAATAATCTCAATCTCAATCTCAAACAAACTACAATCATGATGGTGCGTCGGGGATACCAATCGCTAACTACTCCACTCCTTATACCGTCTCAATGACAATGAACCATCATTATCTCAATCACAATAATTCATATCAATCTCAATAATCAATGATAGGCATAAAGCCTCAATGAACAATGGTAGGCATAAAGCCTCAATGAACAATTATCAATGAACTTCCTTATATCAACCTCATTAATCAATCAATCGCAATGTCAATGGATAGATATTAAGCCTAAATAATCAATATTCAATGAACACCCCCGTCAATCACCTCCGTCCCCATATGACACACAATCGCAATTCACATAAATATAAAAAACACAATTATTCAGCAATTAATCACATATTCAATCGCATACAAGTTTTGCGAAAAGATTAATTCTAACGAAATAAGAAAGGATAAATATATTAACACACAAATAAGCAATCACACTCATGAACTTACCTGGATAACGCTAGTAATCCTACAATGTAGTCCTATACAGAACTTTGAGCAATCCTCAATTCAGACCAAACCTCAATCATATATCAGTCCTAATGTTTAATCCAAAGCAATAAATTAATATCTTCTTATTTTCTTAAACAATGTACTTTTAAATATTTCTTTCGCATTATTACTGTTTTCGTTGTTAACTGTCTTCTTAGAATTTAACTTAACAATATTAATTATAATGTTCTTTATTCGATTAATACGAATATAACATTATTCTGAATTACAATAATTCAATTTCTGGTAATTATATTAACAATAATACTATATATTTAATTCTTTTGATTAGCTATTTTAATTATCTCTAATCAATACTAAGCAATTTAATTTATGATATATCAAATCTATTCTAGGCAATAATTCTCATTTTACAGCCAAGAAAATTCTGATAAGGTTATATATAATGTATACGAATCCAACACTGTTTCATGAATGATCAGATGCAGAAATTCTTAAAACTAGAACTTATGAAACTAAAATACTAACTCACCGTGAAAACCGGAATCTTTGTTGGCTAATGATAATGTTGAGATTGCTTCATATTCATTAAAACCATGTCAGGGGCTCAAAGCAACACATTTAATTCCTACACTATTGCTTCATATTCATTAAAACCATGTCAGGGGCTCAAAGCAACACATTTAATTCCGACACTCTAATTCCTTTGGACTCTCACCTGCACACACGAACACCAACTCCTTTCCTTTCTTTTTAATTGTTAACTGCTCACAGCATATAAAAATCTATTCTTTTCCTGGTTTTCTTTTCCACCGCCACTTGCACATAGAGGTTGCCTAAATACTATAACTACCCACAACACCAGTCTCTAGGTT